>JACXGM010010551.1:0-26110 GCA_016801145.1 Umbra pygmaea | reverse complement strand
GCATAGAGGTGGATCTGAGAGTCACCAGCAGCACGAGTGACATCATTAATATACACAGAAAAAAGTGTTGGCCCAAGAATCGAACCCTGTGGCACCCCCATAGAGACATCCATAGGTCCAGACAACAGACCCTCAGATTTGACATGTTGAACCCTGTCAGAGAAGTAGTTGGTGAACCAGTCGAGGCAGTTATTGGAAATCTGCACCACTGCTACAAATTTACCGGATCTGCCAAAATGGGGATGTGGTGCAGTGGGGGTTGCGCAAGCCGAGGGATTGTCTGCCATCTGCGCACAAGCCAGTTTAATGTATAAAGTGGTTAATGCTTTAATATTGCCACCTCGTGAACTATTTAGTACAAATAAAACGCATCATACTATGTCTGAAATGCACACAAATCCAAAGAAAGTAGAGACGTGTTCTTCAGTGAAGCAGTGCTGCTCGGTAGGGGCAGCGTAACAGACGTGGTGTGGTGAACAATTTGCTCAATCTGATACAGTTCTGTTGACTCAAACATCTCTGAAATCTTGCTACAAAATATTTACACATGTTGTGCTCTGACACAATTATCTTATTGTTAGAGGAACACTCCACCCTATAAACACCCTTAAAATTGTTTTCCCAGTCATTATTTTGACATTGTAGTCAATAAAAATCTTTTCAATGCGTTCTGAAGTTCCCAAACCATCCACCGTAAGTTTGTGTATCGTACCCTAGTGACATCACTCTCTTGGTCCTAATGGAAGCCAATAGGCTATTCAACATGGCTAGGTGTGTAGACTAATTTGTGGAAATACTTGTAAAAATGACTTGTTGACAAAACATTGTGAAGCATGTATAAATGTTAACCAGATAGGTGATTGATCTCCTTGGTGTGTAATAATCATTCAAACTGTCAGTTTTAAAGACATGAAATGAGTTGCCTAGTGGAAGTCAATGATAGCCGATATAGCATGTCTCATTTGTGCATATTGTGTGATCATTTTAACTTAATTTCAAAATGTATCAGTAACAGATTATGGTTAATCTGTACTGTACCTCCTGAAGGGATATTATAGCTCATATTTAGATGATTATTGTAACATGTCAATTTAATTAGTCATGATTTTAAATTAAAACAGTGAATACAACAGTGACAGGTTATGGTTAAATATGTACCTACTGAAGCCAGATATGGCAAATACCTCTCAGACTATATTGTGACCGGATTGTAAATGTTAAATGTTTTGTTGTATTATGATTAGCTAGTAGTTTACTAGTTTATGCTAAATTCATCCTCAACAAAGCAAATTGCAGGGTGCAGAGGCAAAGTTTGCATTGAATTCTGGACCTTGTGTTATTTCAACTATAAACCAAACAGAAACGCCAAACTGTACTCTCGCCTATTTTTGGAAGAAAAGGCAGAAAAGGCACTGTATATGACATTCATCAGTCTAGGTTAACGTTTTTAAATACTGGATTAAAAATTTACTCTGGAATTTTCCTTTAACACTTCGACAACATATCCTTTCAAGAGCTAGCTAGCTTTCTATTCAAAGGCTCGCGCTTCCAGACCATTAATGAAGGCAAGGCAGTTTACTAAGCTACGATTGGCTCGTTAAGTTCTGTGTTGCATTAGGTTTTTGTAGTTCTTTGTACACTTACCATCAATTAAAGAAAATAGCATAAATACTACAACTAGGCTGTTTGCGCAGATCTATTTTTTGTTTCATATGCGAGTAAAACTGTCACATTGTAGAGCCGTCTACTGGTCTAAAAGGTTTTTCTATGTTCTTTTCATCTCCCCTCTTGCCAAAAGCTCTGGGTCTACCCTTTTTTGTCTGAAGTTGTTTTTTAATTGGAAATGCCAAGATACCTCTCTGTGAGCTGCCTTGTTCAAGCCATTCTGGCTTGTCAGTTGCAGATGCCGGAGAGCACTTCAAATGGAGTAAGATTAAACTGAAATCCATGAACTGTATCGGAAGGCAGCCTCTAGTGAGATACGGAAATCTTCGCCATCCTGTTCTCCTCTAGTGGTCCATTTAATGTGTGCTTTCACACAAGGGTGAATAATGATATCTAACATGTGTCCTTTTATGTTCTACTTTGTCTAACCCCTGTACTATTTAAAATGATTTTGGATGTTTTATGTTCATATGTTCATTTTCCATCACATTATTTACTGAAGGAATTATGACTAGGAAGTAAAATGGCTGAACTGTGTAACCGTCATGTGTGAGTTTGACATTCACAGTTCTTAGGAATATTTTTTTATATTGAGGATAGAGACAGTTGGAGAATGGAGTGATGGTTGGGCTAGAAGTGTCCAGATTTGAACCCACACTGCCTATCAGTATACAGTACAGTATATATTTTCCATAACGCTGAACCACCACAAGCCACTGTGTTCATAGGATTTTTTATTTTTCTTACTGACCTTTTAGAAGAAGCCCTGAGACTCTGGAGCAGAGCAAGGAAACATTTCTGTTACACTGTTAAACGGTATTTGTTGTTACACTCACTTAGTAAGCGTGGCTCATTCTTTCCCAAGAATTGTTCACTGGATGCTTTAGCAAAAATACATCAATGTAATTCTAGGCAGATATTACCCATATATATTGGTTTGGCATTGGTCATTGGAGGAAAGAGAATTTTAGTAATGGTATTAACCTTAGTTTAAATAGATCATACCATAGATAACAATGAGCTTTGTGTCCCTGGAAACAGAAAGCAAAATATCCTACAGTGTTTATACAATATTCCTTGCTAAGGAGGATCCGTGAATTGACTTAATGAGCCAAACTACTCTCTCTTGCACATGCTCATATACCATATAAACATACAATTCTTGAAACACAGGGATCGAGAAAACAGCACTGTGATAGAAAACAGGTGATTCTGTCTTCAGTTGCATAGCCAGTTGTAAGTTGTCATTAAAAGGGATTTACCTGTACCATATTTATAGTATCCATTAATTTAATTTACTGTAATACCTGGTTTAAATAATTTATGGCTGATGTTTGATATTGACAGCAAGGTTACTGAGTCTGAATGATATATTACTGATGCAGTGTCTTTGTATTTTTCTCTAGTGTACCTAGGGGTGCAAAGTGTGTCTCTGGGGAAGCAGCATAACAGATTATATGTCGCATATTATATTGTAACACTGACAGATTGAATCAAGCAAGCATTCCCCTGTGCCTCCAGATACATACTCAAACAGACAGTGAGATGTTCCCGCGTGATGAAAGCAGGACCTGAATAAAAGTATTCATTAATTAAACCAGTCAGTATTTACGTAACCCTTACCCTAAGATTAACACTTCAATGATCTAGTTTATACCTAGCCATAATCTTTCATGATTATTCTTCAAAACTCATCCTCCCCAGACATTCCACAGCTTTATTGTAACCCTGAACATGCACAACGGACTCATTAACTGAAGGCTTAACGAATAGCTGACAAGCCTAGTCAGGTGTGCCTATTCAGGGATACAAAAACGGGAAAATATGGATCTATACTTTTGTATATACATGTATACAGTATTTACTGTAAATTTATTTGGTTTCCAGTGCAAGGAACTGTTGATTTGGGTGGTATAATGTATGTTGTATGCATTGTAGAAAGTTGGCTCCACCACCCTGAACACCAGGTGTTTAGAATAGGTCTCAGTAATAGTATCTAGTACTTGATAGATCTGATTAGTAAATTGATTGTCTATTGGATCCTATATATGGATCCTATATAGCAGGGGTCATCAACTCCGGTCCTGGAGGGCCGAAACACTTCAGAGTTTTAATTTTACCTAGTAGTTAATTGCAATCACCTGCTTTCCTAGGTATAAACCAGGCCCCTAATAGAAAGAGATAAGTAGAATGTTTTAGAACTGTAGGGTAAGCTTACACTCTGTACATATTTAGCTTGAGTCTGTGCCGCGATAAGAGAACAGTAGTATATAGATATGTATACTCGTTTTGCACCTCCTATTCTGTATATTGTCGCCAGAGGAGATTTCCTTGTACATGATATCAAATAAATTATTTTATAAACAAACAGAACTCCTGCCTTGGTCTCCCTTCCTCTCAACACCACATCCTGAAACGTGACACATTATTGCAATCTAATCAGCCAATCATGTGGCAGCAAGTCAAATTTATTTAGGCACTTAGCCGAAATTCAAACCAAGCATCAGAATGGGTAACAAAGTTAGTTGAAGTTACTGTACATGAATTAACAATGATTATTGTAAGAAATTGCGAGCGCTATTATTTAGAAAAGAAAAATCTGAGTTTGTGTTGTCGGCATAATATAATATTGCCAGGCGAACAGTGTTTGCCCCCAGCTAGAACCAGCCCTGTGTACGTGGCATGGTTGTTGTTGTCTGACAGGCTGGACTGAGTATTTCAAAAAGTGCTGATCAACAGGGATTTTCCCGCACAACCATCTCTACAGAGAAGGGTCAGAAAAAGAGAAAATATCTGTCCATTAAGCGGCCGTTCTCTGGGCAAAAATGTGTTGTTGATGGCAGAGGTCAGTGGAGAATGGCTGGATTGGTTTGTGCGTAGAAAGGCAACTTCTATCTATATGACTCATGAACACTTGTTACAACCAAGGTATGCAGAAGAGCATCTCTGAATGCACAAGACATCTCTGAATGCAATAACTTGAAGCAGATAGGCCACAGCCGCAATGGACCACATTGGGTGCCACTCCTGTTAGCTAAGAACAGAAAGTTGAGGCTAAAGTCTGCACAGGCCCCACCAAAACAATAGACAACAGACGATTGGCAAAATGTTGCCTGGTTTGATGAGTTTTGATTTTTGCTGCAACATTCAGATGTTAGGGTCAGAATTTGGCCTTTTAGCATGGATCCATCCTGCCTTGTATCAATGGTTCAGGCTGGTGTTGTTTGTGTAATCGTGTGGAGGATATTCATTTTCTTGGCATACTTTGGGACCCTTAGTACCATTTGGGCATTGTTTTAATGTCACAGCCTACCTGAGTATTGTTGCTGACCATGTCCATCCCTTTATGACCACAGTGTACCCATCTAGTGGCTAATTCCAGCAGGATCAAAACGCCACATCACAAAGTTACATCATTTCAAACTGGTGTCTTGAACATGAAAATTAGTTCACTGTACTCAAACGGCCTCCACAGTCACCAGATCTGAATCCAACCATTCACCTTTGGGATGTTGTGAAACAGGTGATTTGCATTATGGATGTGCAGCTGACAAATATGCAGCAACTGCGTGATGCAATAATGTTGATATAGACCAACATCTCTGAGGACCGTTTCCAGCACCTTGTTGTAAACAAGCCAAAGAAATCAAGGCGGTTCTGAAGGCAAAATTAGTGTAACCCGGTACTAGCAAGGTGTACCTAATGAAGTGGCTGGTGAGTGAATGTGTTAACAATATATGGGGGGTCAGATGGCTCAGTGGTTAAGGAGTCAGATTTATATTTGGAAGATTGCTGGTTCAATTCCTGACTGTGCCAAATGTTGTTGTGTCCTTGAGCAAGGCACTTTAACCTAAGTTGCTCCAGGGAGATTTCACTGCAATTCGCTCTGGATAAGAGTGGCCACTAAATGAGTGAATTATAAATGCAAAATTTTGTGATGTTTCATAGTTGTATGAAACTTGATACTTTAGCAAGAAACATTGACATTAGTTTTTTTATATTACTACATACTACACTCACAACAGACTAGTAGCTAAATTAAGTAATACTTTTAATTAATATTTTTTTATACTTTTTTATCTAAATGAGTCAATATCAGCATGTGAAGAAGAATTTTGATGGTTTTAAAAATCTTTACTGAGTTACAGTTGTGTGGAGAAACATTTAGATTGTGTACTTGCTCAAAGCTGTGTAAATCTGGTTGCTATGGCAACACATGGGGGTTCTGCAAGTCTGTAGGCATAGAGAAGCAACACAAGGGGAGAAATCTGTTTTAAGTCATTGTAGTTGAAGGGCTGGATGTTAATCTGACAGGGCACTGTCAACTTTAAGGAAATGTGAATAAATAATAATTCTCCAAGAGGGCATTGTGGACAATGTTAGAACATTTGGGGTGAAGAGAACTAACTGCTTCTCAAGTAAAAAAAAAAAAAGCTCACAAGAGTAATAAAGACACAAAACTGCACACTGTTGCATTCATATAAAGCTGCTAAACCACATTCTATGTAGTGTTCCATTCATTTCTTCTGTCGGCCCAAATTTTACATAGATTTTTAAAATATTTTTTATAAATATGTTTTTATAGAACACTGGAATAATAAAAGGACAATATAACCAATTTCCCAAAAATACACATTATTATCTTGTCTATAATAAGCATTTGTTTCTAGTTAGATATTGTTAAATGACTTATTGTAAAAAGTGACATATTGTTAAATGACTTATTGTAAAAAGTGACATATTGTTAAATGACTTATTGTAAAAAGTGACATATTGTTAAATGACTTATTGTAAAAAGTGACATATTGTTAAATTACTTATTGTAAAACGTGACATATTGTTAAATTACTTATTGTAAAAAGTGACATATTGTAGTGTAGGTTTTAAGTAGCATAATGTTTGATGAAATTTGACAGTACTGATGGAATAGAAGAGAGCGCATCAATAGAAGAGAGCGCATCATAGGATTATGGAACTAGCATATTGGATCCATTGGTTGATAAATATCAACTTAAATAATACAAAATAAACAATAGCAAAATCTATAGTTCACAATATCTAAATGAAAAAGAATGCATATTAGGGACAAAATAATAATAATAACCTGAAAATGGTAATAATGCCCCTATATGATTCCTGTGTTCAGTGAAAACATATATATATATAAAATAACTAAAATAATCTTTGTAGAATTATAACCGACAGGACAAATGAATAGAAAGTTACATATTGTTGGTTTAAGCCCTGGTGAGTTTTAAACCACAACCTATGCCAAAACTGCTATTTTTCATTCTAGACATAATAACATAAAATTCAACAGATATATTGTCATCTGTTTTGGGGGTTTCACAACATTTTTTTATGAATATTGAATACAAAAATCAATACGTCCATCCCTGCTACAGGGAAACTATGATACAGGGACCAGGAGATGCTGGGATCATGTTCTAAACATTTACAGGATAGTAAAATATTTTTCACCCATGTTTAGCAGGAAAGAGAACCAGATTTTCTGTTGTCTCACAGTTGTCCTTGATTTCTTCTTTCTTTTTTTCTGAATGTAGAGAACTGCAAGTAATTTCATGCTGTGATCCCTGCTTTGTCAAAGTCCCACCCACAAAACATTTATTTTGTCTGTCCTCCCAATTGGACACCATTAGTTAAAATATGTTGCTGTCTAACACAATGGCTGCTAAAGAAGGTTTAGCAGAAAATAAATTTTTAGCTTTTACATTTTGATGTAAAAGCACACATTTTTACAGGGACATTTCCCTAGAGCAATTTAGAATGAAGTGCCTTGTCCCAAGAACACAACAACATTTTGCACAGACAGGGATCGAACTGGTAACCTTTCGACTACAAGTCTGACGCCCTAACCACTGAGCCGTCCGCACCCCCATTAAGCTTCTATGAAAATAGCAACAACATTTTATATTGATTTCATTATATTTCTTGGAACGTTCAGTTTGAAAGTAGATCGATTATACTGTAGCTGCATCTGCCTCATTAGAACAGGGAAGAACAATATGTTTTCATATTTCTGTCTCATTGCATATGTGACACACCACCTATGTGGGGATAAAGTCACAAAAGTATTTTTTTTTACATTTTATGAAAGTACAGATTCCGAGCATTCAAATAGTATCAATCACTGTAATTGAAGGAACAATGGGATTATGATGCTTTCACAGATATTCTGTGATATTCCCCCTCAAACTTGTACCAGGTTACTACTGGAACTCCATAGCCTATAATGTCTTATGTTAAGGGGCTCTTTTCATAGCTTGTATAGTGTAGGAAGAAATGTTTATTACCATCTATAGTTTACCAATACTTCCATAAAACAAATGTTTAAAAACTAAGCGGTATGCGAAATTGGAAATTAATCTCTCAGCCTTCCTTGTCTAACTCAAACTGTTGTCTTAACCAGCCCACTTGAGACCTCATATTTCAAGCTGTGTACCATGTAAAGTCTTCATTTTTGTTTCAGTTTATGCTCATAGAAGAGCAGTATATTTATAGCTACAGTATAGTTTAAAATGCTACCATAAGGCAAATGGTTAAAAATCTTGATGAAACAAATCTCAAGTTTTACCATGTTTTACAATTGTAAAAAAACAGCTCAATTTTGATATTTTTTTAGACTGTGTGACAAGTAAGATACCATTTCATTTTTGTATATGCTCTATTGTTTAACAATACAGTACCACCATAAGCAAAATGTTTTATTTCGAGTTAGATGTTAGAAATTCATCTCTTCCTCAGGTTGGTGACACCAAAAGTGAAAGTAAGCACACCAAAGCTTCTGACACTTTCACTAGGCTCTGTTCATTTTTTTCACATTTAAAAAACAGAAAACATATTTGTTATTCAACTAAAATGAAAGTGTACATATTCAAGATGACATTTATTGAAAAACGTAAATATAGAAAAAAATAAATTTTTATATTTTTTATGCTGTACTGACAAGTACGCATTTCCTCTGAATGCCTAGATGTAGGTGGCTGGTTACATATTGTGTGAAAAAACACAACATAAAACACAACAAGGCTGAAAAACACTTCTTAATGCGCATGATCTCCAATCGCTCAGATATCACTGTCTTAAAACCGTCATGATTCTGTGATGGATTTTCTGACACGGGCTCGGGAATAACATACTTATATACAAAATACTTTGGTAAATCTTTGTCAACACCAAAGTGCCGGTGCATCCACATATGCAAGTTAAGGCTTTACTATGCAAAGCAGAAGCCATTCATAAACACTGTCCAGAAGCACCATCAACTTTTCTTGGTCTGATCTGAGATGGAAAGTAGCACAGTGGAATCGTGTTTTGTGGTCCGTCAAGTCAACATTTCAAATAGTTTTTGGACAAATCAGCTGTTGTGTTCTCCAGGCCAAACAGGAAAAGGGCCATCCAAGCTGTTATCAGTGTCAGGTCCAAAAGCCAGCATCTGTCATGGTATGAGGGTGTGTCAGTGCCCATGGCATGGGTAACTTGCACATCTGTGAGGGCACCATTAATGCAGAAAGATATGAACTCTTTTTGGAGCACCAAATATGCTGCTATTCATTTTCCAGCAGGACAATGCTAAACCACATTCTGCCTGGTACAAGTACATGGTTGTGTAAACAGAGTGCTAGCATGGCCTACCTGCAGACCTGATCTGTCTCCGATTGAGAATGTGTGGCACATTATGAAATGGAAAATAAGGCAATGAAGGCCCTATACAAGTTGTGCAGCTGAAGATATACATAATGGATGAATGGAGGATAATTCCTCTTGCTAAACTTTAAGGAGAGGCCGTCAGCGGACGTTATGTGGTCTAAAGAGTTACATCAGATTTTCTTTAATACTGCATGGAGATAAAAAGGAATGTTACAATATCTAAAATTTATGAGTTTAGAGATGCTGACCATGCTGATGAGCCATGGCTTTTCCCGGTTTTTCTCCTTTTAAATAGGAGTTGAAACAGTTGGTTTTAATCAAAGGGCCACGCTAAGAGAACCATCAGTTCATTGGTCAGAATACATTTGGTGTTTCTGTTTGGAAATGCAGTGAAACGTCATGCCACAGACTGATTTACAAATAAAAATAATTTTGTCAGAACCGCTAGCAGAATTTAAGTGACAAAACTCTGCACATGGTTGAATGAATTACAAATTAATTTTTTTGTAGAGAACTATTTTCAAATGTGCAAAACAAATATAAAACTTAAATGCAACCATAGAAATAGAATAAATATAAAATGGCCAATCCAATTCAAATCATTTGAGCAGAATAGTCAAAGTGGCAGACATTTATATGAGTACCATTCCATTGCAAAGATCTGCATTAAACTGATTTGCGGCAAGTCGCGGACTCACTAGTGGCCTGCCTTGTTGGTGAAGAGGAAGTGGTGAGGAAGAGTGCTGGATTTAATTGCTTCATAATATATGAAATATATATAAATATATTGAATAAATGCAAATATTATAATACTCTTAAACTAAAACTCTCAAACTAATGAGTGAAACACACTTAATGGCACATTGTCAACGTGACAGCTAACAACATTCGCAATTTTGTTTTGTACTAATGAAATGACCACGCCAAAGAGTTCAATGGTCTTTCTATTTTTTCTATTTCTATGAATGAAAAAATCGAATTACAAGTAAAAAACTTATGCCACTGTTTTACTTTTTGTTTAGTTTTCTTTCATTTTCCATACTGTCCCAAATTTTTCAGAATTGAGGTTGTAATTAGTATATTAAGTAGCTGAGTTACGGTGAAATGTACCTTTATTTTCTGATACCTGGTTGATTTGAAAGCAGTCCAGATATGGGAAAAAGATGGCCTTTTCCATGTCAGTGTTTAAGGCAGATCTGCTTCTATAGACAATATGAGCTACTGAAACCTTAGAAGCATGTACATTTTGCTATTTGAACAGGAATTGCAATGAGGATATTATGAGTTGTAAATGAGCACGCAACGGCTTGTCTTTAATTTAATTTTAGGCTTCTTAAAATTCTTAAAATAGAAACTTTAAGATTAGTAGGTTTCACCATGATTAGTTGTAAAAATAAAATAAAACCTCTTTCAATGAAATGGCTCTGTAGACATCCTTGAATTTACATTTCACTAATTTAGCAGATGCTCTTATTTAGTGTGATTTACAGCACCAATGACAGAATTCCACCTTGGGGATTAATACCGGTGACCTTTACTTTACTGGTCCATTGCCTAAACTACTAGATGTAACATCATAGCTCATGTCTTTCGGACCTTGCTCACCTCTATATCATTTTCGCTCCCTCAGGCACCCTTAAAATCGCCCGTGTCGTTTCCTCACTCACAATTACCAGTAACTGATTCAAAGAAGGTTATTCTGTTAATGAGAAGGGTGAACTAATCTAGTTTTATGCCTAGTTTTATGCATGCACATCAAGTAAACACTTATCTTAAACTGAAGGTTAACCTATCTCCCGACTCATTAACATTTTACCTTGATTACATATCTATGATGCATTTATTACACATCTGTAAGCATTTAATTACTTGTGATCTTTTTATAACGTGTGCATTATCAAAGCTTTAGCATTTATCCATAGCATATCAGCTTCATGAAATGCAAAAGGTCATATGTGAAGCACTACTTATATCTGGGCTTATTTTCACAAAATTAACACATTTTGTTTTTTTACATTTTATGAAAGATCTTTTTTAGAGCTTTCAAGTGGTATATCATGCACTGCAATTGAAGGACCATTTGGAAAGCTTTGATGGTTTAAAGTTAGACACAATTGGATTTGAGGTACTAAGATATTGCCCCTCAAAGAATTGCCAAATATCTCACCCCAACAGTGGTCTCTTTTGTTAACACCCATTTAAGACCTTTCACACGCTCCTAAGCCTTAGCTCCACCCATCTCCTCTAAGGTTTGACAGTAACTGTCAACTGTTGTGTCAAACAAAGTCAGCAAGGTGATTGACTAAGGTCTCTTTCCATTAAAGTGCACTGTATTGCTCCGTATTGCTCCGTATTGCTCCACGCCAACATGGACTGGCAGAGTAAGTAAAAAAAGCCTAAAGATAATACATATATGTATATATTTATATATATATATATATATACTATATATACTGTACATATATATTTTTTTACATAATATTTACAACAATTTACAGAAAATATAATATAACACGATTGTTTGAACTACAATACCCGGCAACTTGTAAGTCTGATTCAAACAACTGTTTGCATAGTAAAGTATTTCCGTTTAATAGGGGTGTAGAATTTCACTGGTGAGAAGGCCACTTCCTCTTTCAGAGACAAGCTTATAAAGCTGTAAAATATATTTCTTGATTTTTTTTAGATATGAAAAAAGCTATTCATATAAGATGTTTCCCTACACTATGTTGTGTAATGTTAGACACAAAAGCAACGCCTAAAATTCATGATAGTTTTCAAGGATGGACCAGTGATTGCTTCATTTTCTGTTGAAATGGGAAAATAAGAAATAAAATGATTAAAATCAGTGTACCCTTTTCTATTTTTATGTAATGATGGTATACCTGCATATATGTTTTTTTTATTTAGAGTCCTCAAGTAAAGAAACAAAAAAACATTGGCTTTTGAATTTGTCAGTTTGCAACCCCACCCACCGGTCCGCTTAGTCTTGGACATGTACTAGGTATTTCTTTCCTCCGATATACAGTAGAATGGTATGATTCATTCTCCAGGGGGCTGGGTATAGATGGGAACACAATCCATTCTGTTATATGTATGGCAGTGTTGTAGAACGGTCTCCACTTTTTGATGGTATCGGTCTCGTTTTGGTCTCGACCGCATTTGTACTCGGTCTTGTCTCGGTCTCGTACATTGAGGACTCAGGACTTTTTTTCAAGACCAGTCAAGACCATAGCTGTGGAAATATCACTAAATTGCCAGTTTTTTTTTACATATTTGCTTTTATTGGATGTAAAACTGGATGTACTGATTCAAATCCAAGCAATAAAGTGACTCATGGCTAATTATGTATTTTGTTACCGCTGTCACCCATCCCCGCCCCCTTTCACTCGCACTCCCAAGAAAGTGAGCTGTATTTGTCTGGGAGCGGGAGAAGATGTCTGCAAAATCTTCAGTAATACAATTTGGCTACAAATATCATAAAGAATATATTTTTAAAACAACATCCAGACAAAAGCGTACAGCTTCTTGTAAATACTGCAGTGCTTCGATTTCAGAGATGGTGGGGACTACTTCAAACTTTTATTGTCACTTAGAAAGGAAGCCCAGAGAAAGGTAAGCTATGTGTAAAGCTGGATTCACACCAGGTTCGACAAACTGATTGCATTGCGGTGGAAGTCCATTCATTTCAATAGGAAGCAATGCGCACCGCTGCGGCAAATCTACTGGAACCGGCAAAGTGTGGATCCGGTGCGGCGGGTGTGTCGCAAGAGTTGAAATAATCCAACTTTTGCAGTGCTTTCCCGTATGGTGCCAGAACCGGAAGTTGATTCACCTCAGAGAAAGAGCTAATATGTCGCTTTCATCTATGGGTGACATGCAAGACAAGCTTTGACAGCTCAGTAGATAGTTTTCGTATTGTAAATTAATACTAAACTGAAAACAGCTCCTGTCAGTCGCCTTACATGAGATGGACAGTTGTATGCAATGTTGCCCACCATCTCGTAGATGCGGAAGATTGATTACGATGTTGATTGCAGTGTACAAGTGTGTCTGCATTACGATGTCGTACGGGGATTATTTGCCGTGTCTCGTGTGAATCCAGCTTAAGAGTGATGTTTAGCAAAGCTGGCTAGCTAACGTTAGCAACCTGCCTCGGATGGGGATTGAAAACCGTTTCCACTCGAGAACCGGTTCTAACAGAGCCATATAAATCGTCTTTATATACGGCTCTGGGTTCTAAGTTTTATGAACCATCGATATTGTATACCCTCGACGTTAACGAGTTCTCTTATTGATGGTCCTGCTCCAAAGCAAATTTTTGTCCCATAGTCTTATTTGATCAATGGGTAATGTAGACAAACTGCTGCGCGTCTGTAGCTAAGTTACATCGATCTTAGCTAATGTCAGCTGCATACAGCTCCCGTCATTAAAGCTACGCGCCGAGGTGATGCTCCCTCGTTTGGGTGAGAGAGCTAACCTAGAGATATGAGCAGTGAATGGAGACTGAGTAATGCGCCTCAACATATATGAGAAATTACTAAATTAAATAGGTTATTGTATGGCACATGGCACGTGACGTTCAGAGAGCTAATTTTTAAGTTCCAATTTACAGTTGCAGATCAAATATATTACTTTTTACCAGCACAGACTCTCTGGCTCATAGCATATCATTCATTTAACTTCCTTGTTTACCTATTTGAAAAATGTGATGGCAAAAATACAATTGATTTATATAGTGTTTACTTTTTGAAGAAACTGCTCCCAATTAAATCAATTATGTACTTGTATAAATCATATGCAATTAGGCCACTGACTTTCTGACCTCTTTGTATTAGAGATCTTTTGATGCTTTGATTACACATAAAAGCTATAAAAGACTCTTACTATAGTTTCACATAGAATTACTGTCTTCATTACAATACACAGTTTTTCTGCATTTTAAATGTTGAATGTTTGGCATTTCTTTTACACATTTAGCTATGTGGTTTTGAAAAAAAGGACTGTTGTTTGTTTAAAAACAACATAACTTTATGTATTGTTTATAAAAGGCAGAGAAAAGTGTTTTACATTCTGTACTAAATGATGGAAGTCACCCAGGAGTATTGAATAAAGATGGTTAAGTTTATTTCAGCTTTCAGTCTTTAATATCTGTGTTTTTATGGGAATGTGGATTTTTCAGATCAATTTGAGAAGCTCTTTTGATCATGTTTCACATGTTATTGTGTCATGTAGTGTGGGGCGCTGGTCTTGGTCTTGACTCGGGCTCGCCCTCCCTCGGTCTTGGTCTCGGCCCCTAAAAGTCTTGGTTTTGTCTCGGTCTCGATACACTCTGGTCTTGGTCTTGTCTTGGTCTCGGGTTAGGTGGTCTTGACTACAACACTGATGTATGGTATGGCACGGTACAGTGCTGTAATGGAAAAGGGGCATAAATTTGACTTTCATTCATGACTAATAAAAAGGCCATCATCATATTCTTATGGAAAGTGTTTCTCTTTGTTCACTTACACTTCATATACAGTAGTCACACCTGGAATGTCCTGACTAGTATGGTTCAATACCTACGGCGGTCCAGTACGTGTCTACTGGTATAAGAGCCTCTGGTGAGTTTAATAACAATTTATATGATCAGACCGAAATTGACTAAAACTCTGCTTCTTGTTTACCAAAAGGCCTCTATATATTCTGAAATTAGCATGAATATATTGTTGAATCTCTTTAATTAAGGTAGTAGAAATGTACATTATGCTTAAATGGAATGCCATTATATGAAAGGCACCTAGGAGATCAATATCCACACAAATTATTCATTTTTTGTCCGTGTTGATCATTATCAGAGGCCCAGCGTTTAATTGACTACCAGAGATGTTTTTGTACGTTATTTAATATATCTACAGAACACAGATCAGTTTTTATTAATATAAAATGAAAGTTTATGTGATTGTGAATTTGGCACTCACCTTTATGTCAAGGTAGCTAGCTAGCTTCCATTCCTAGATATAGCTAGCTAACCATATCTTGAACCCCTATTTAGCATTGTGACCTTTATGTAAACATAGACTGGCAATCGCTGCATACACATCACCAGATCTACTGGTATCAGCTTATTTACTAAGTCCTTGCTAGTCCGTGCTACTGGAAGACTACTTTTGGTCCCTACATTGGGAAGCTTTTCTTTAGATATGAAAGGTTACGTAGTCTTTTGAGGCGTTTCGTACATGCACATGGGTCACCAGAAGTGCCATTTCAACAACTCTTGCCACCTGACTTTGCAATATGTGGAGAAAGTAAATCATCAAATTCAACATCAATGATATGTCAAGGGACTATTCCTGTAATGAATCCATGTGTGTGTATACACACGCACACCTTTCTGAATCGATGGCACTGGAGCCTTGAGGGGGTATTAGATAAGTAGATTAGGAAATGAGGTGCTTAGGGGAAAATGTCTTCCTCACTTCAGACAGACAGACAGCTATGGACAGGTAATCAATCAGAACATCCTCCGAGTAAGGCTAGAGGACAGTCTCCTGTAAACATTCTGCCCTGCGTCACCCAGTGTTCAGGGGCACCGACCAAAACAGTTGCTTTACGAGCTCTGTTCATGGGGAACAAGGCCCTACACTTTCTTGTTCTCTCTCTTGCTCTACCTTAATCCTTCTCTTTTGTATACGCAGTTTCTTTCTCCCTCGCCCCCCACCAGCCCACCTGACACCAACCCCCTCAGTGTCACTCCAGTGCTGACATTAATATCCTGCCCACCGTCGGCGGTAGCAATTAGCCTGACTGCACAATACAGCACTATGTCCGTGCGAGTCCTCCTATTTGCTCCCATCTCTTTTCTTCCTTATCTGGTCCCTCTCTTCTGTCCACTTTTCTCCATATCTCCAGTCGCCTCGCCCCCCTCCCCACCGGAACTCTATGTTGATCTCAATGCATCTCTTGTTTATGACATATATTATAGCATTCGTTAGAAAAAAGAACACTAAGGGACTCAGGAGGGTAGATTTAAAAAGCCTTTAATGTATTTATTGGCTAAATCATTAAAACCATGTCAATGCGTTGACAGGGCCTTCATATAAGATACTGCCATTGGGCTGTATCTTATGTCTTATTGGCTGGTAGTCATGATCAGTAGGCAAAGTCACATTATATCTGTTCATACCTATCGTCACATGACAAACAATCCAAAAGACCGTCTAAAACACTTGCCCTGATCAAGGCCTCAATTGCCGAAACGCATTGACACGATTTTAATGATTTAGCCAAGAAATTCATTAAAGGCTTTTAAATCTACCCTCCTGAGTGCCTCAGTGTTCTCTTTTCTAAAGAACGCTTGGATCCTTTAAAGATGAGATCCAGAGGGAAATACTCTTCACACACCTGAGTAGAACTCCATATATGTTTAATTTAGACAACATATTACAGCATGTTAGCAGCTTGTCTCCATTTCAGGAAACTTGTTATTACTACTCTACACCCAAATGTGTGAAATGTCCTCAATGTGTGGAAATTAAAAGTATCTACTCAACTCTAACCTCCAGTCTGAGCCTACCACCCCTCAACCGCCCCCGAGGGGGTGATGTGTGCCCTGCGTGATGGCATGAATTTGTGTCATGTTCGCTCAATAACAGCATGTCTCCTGGAAACTGTCTGGGTTCATGTATTGTCTGTGAGACACGGCCCCTCTCACGTATTCTGGTCATAATAAGTACCCTGGAGCCGGTCTGCTAGCAACACAACCTGCTATTTCACACACATTTTCATGTCAGTTCACTTTCACTTGGTCACAGTCTTCCTCTCGCTTGCTCTCTCTTTTCCGTGCACGCACAGATGTTGACAGTGAGTAGATTTACTTTGATAATACAGTGTGGCGGCGAGACAGGCTCTGTCACCCATCCGATCATATTGTCAACATGATATTTAGGCATGCTCCTGGTTGCTTTGTCACTGTGTCAATTCCCTCTTTCCCTCAGCCTCGTCATATAACACACACAATTCCCAGGTTCAAAAATCAAAGGAGGTCAGACTTTTATCCAGAACACCTAAGCTATCTGCACTCAGACTCAGTCTTTCTTACAAACACAGACACACACACACATTTGTACCAGGTGCATAGGCATGGATGGGCTTGGGTGTGCACCGGCCCACCCAATCAAGAGTCCGGCACACCCAGTTAAGAACCAGGTCTTGACATATAATTTTACATATTGGAATAATAGGAAAATTAGTTATTTATGCTGACTGGTCATCTGGACAATTCTTAACTGCGAAAATATGTGTGCTTCCAGAATATAGCGCTTCCATAAACCTTGAATGATATAATCTCTATTGCACAGTCAAGAGTATGACTCCGCCAGGTAGATGAGAGGAACATGTTCTCGGCAGTAGTTTTGGTGGAAACCATCAACGTTATAAAAAGGGTACGAAAGAAATTTGAAACTTTTACTGTATGTGTTCTTTAGTTCATTAAAACAAATACTACCATAGTAATAAAGCTGAGAGTACAAGATGTCATTCTCTACTTACATGTTTATGTTTGTTTTTTAAATGAAAGAACAATGAATAATCGGCAAAAGAACACAGCGTTCCAAGACAAACACTTGCTAACCACAGTAAAATTTGGTGAAGGTTCCATCATGGTGTGGGGCTGTGTGGCCAGTGCCGATACTGGGGATTTTGTTAAAGTTGAGGGTTGTTGCATAGATTCCACTCAATATCAGCAGATACTTGAGAACAATGTAGTATCAGTCACAGAGTTGATGTCACATTGTGGCTGGCTATTTCAACAAGACAACACCCCAAAACACTGCTCAAAATCTACTATGGAGAGGAACAAGTACAATGTTCTAGAATGGCCATCCCAGTCCCCAGACCTGAATATCATTGAAAATCTGTGGGGTGATTTGAAGCGGGTTGTCCATGCTGGGCAACTATCAAACCTAACTGAACTGGAGATGTTTTGCAAGGAGGAATGGTCCAAAAGACCTTCATCCAGAATCCAGACACTCATGGCAGGCTATAGGATGTGTCTAGAGACTGTTATTTCTGCTAAAGGAGGCTCAACTAAAGATGTGTTATTTCTGTTGGGGTGCCCAAGTTTATGCACATGTCTAATTTGGTTTTAATGCATATTGCACATTTTCTGTTTATTCAATAAACCTAATTTCACTACTTAAATATTACTGTGTCCTTTAGTTATTTGATAGATCAAAATTAAATTGCTGATTCAAACACCCAATTATTTATTGTAGTTGCAGCTGATTCCTTTTGGGTATGTCCTTTACGCATAATTGGGGTTGATTGGGTTTACTGGCCTCACACCTGTCGATGCTTGGTAATCAGTAAGGATATGTCCGGGTTCTCCAGAGGGTGATTGCTTGGCATTATGGGTTGTTACCCCTGTTATTGGTCGATTCATTTTTCTATGATCAGTACTTTCGTTTGGACACCCGCAGTGAGTCTTAGCATGTATGCATTTATGAGTTTGGTCCTACTGTGAGTTATTATGCTAACAATGTCAAACCTAATGTTGTATATTTCTACTTACTTCCTTGTAGGTTTCTAGTGCTACCATTACCATAGGTTCTTTGTTTTGGGCTTTTGTTGTTTTTACGCTATTATTGATTAAACAAAGTAAGAACGACTCCCTGCATTGGTCTCCATTTCCTACACCACCGCATTTCGTGACAGAAATGTTGTTTGTGGGTTGTGTGAACTTCGTGACAGGAATGTTGTTTGTGGGTTGTGTGAACTGTGTAGTTGTCCATTGTTTATGAAATCCAAGCGCAATACATTTGGCTGTAATAAATTACTGTTTGGTCAGTGACATTAGGTGTTAAATAGTTTGTGTATTACTTAATAGAAATATTAAGCTTTAGTAGTAAAATATTATATCAGCTTTTTATGATTCATTCCATGGTTTGACAGCTTATACTTACATTTCTGCAGGCACACCCACCAACAAATGTTGGGCTACGCCTCTGGCTTGTACCCTGTTTAAAGACAAGACAGGAAGTTACTGATTTGGTACTTCAATACAAAAAGGCCAGGGGACAGAAGATGCTGAATGTGTTGATGGTTTGAGATTTTCTCAAAGTGAGCATCTGGGGGAACCCAGATGCTCACTTTGAGAACATCTTTGATAAAGAGGACAGCCTTTTGTCACTACATGATGCTCTGTAAATAATTAATATTACTGGTACTCTTCATTGTTACTTTATTTAATTTATGTGTGTTGTAAATAGACCAACTGGGAGAGGAGAAACGTGAAATCAAAATAAAATAAGATGTCAATAAATCTCTTTAATGAGAGTAAGCCAAGTATACAAACATGTCCAAATGTAGATTTAACATTTTGGGATCGATAAGCTTCAAACAGATAATCTCCAAGGAATTTCAACAGGAGAAGATTAGCAGGTTGCCTGGTGGCATAAAGACAGAGATGGAAGTGTTAATGTAAGTTCACTCTCCATTCAATGGTTGGAGGGCTGTTAACCCCGGTGTCATGGCTAAATGCCCAAACTAGACCCATTCTTATCTCAGCAACCTTGATCAAATTACTAATTGGCATACATATAAACCCTCAACTCTCCACCCGATAGCTACCCTGTGGTAAACGTTTTGGCACAAAGTGACACTTCACACTGGTGATCTTCACTTGTGCTTATGTCAAGTGCTTTGGGTGTCTAGAAAAGTGCCATATCAGTCCAATCAATTGTTTTTAATTATTAAAGGTCATTAAACTGCAATGCAGAGAAAAATCCAAGATGCTTTACTGCAACCTAGACACAATCTATTGAAAAGCTCTCCCTAGCTAGCAGTGTGTGGAATTCTGCTAGCTATTCCATTTCTAAATAGTTTATGGACCATGAACTCAAACACAGGTTTTGGTGTTCAATGTATGGTACTTGCATGCTTGTGTGTTCAGTGTGTGTGGTTGTGTTGCCTGTACATGCAAGTGTGTGTGTGATTTTCTTATATATTTGAGACTTTATGGCAGCCAGTGCAATGTGGTCATGGTAGACTCTTAATTTAATTCCACGAGCTGTCAGAATAGGTGTGTAGTATATCTACACTGTGCTTTATATAACCTTTTGTTTTATGAAGCATCTGACTGAAAACTGGATAATGTGTATGAATTTATATGAGCTGCTCAGATGTTGCTGCATATGTTAAACTATATCACTTAGTTAAAATCCATATGAATACTATATCAAACTAGCATATCATATTGTATAAATCTATATTATTTGTTGTAATCTAGGGCGGCCAAGCTATCAAAGGGTCTGTCTCTGTTGAACATATACTGCTGTAACATGGTTTGACTTCATTTTTCTATCCCCACTTTCTCTGTCAACAAAATAATAATAAAAAATAAAAAATGTAATTATGAAATGATTGTTTTGATACTTATAGTGTCCAGATAGGATAGATGTTTAGCTAATAATAGAAACATTTTCCATTACAATCTCAATAGCTGTGCAAAAACCAACAGACAAGATGTGCATCCATGTAATGAATATTTAATAAAGAACTGACCTGGATCATTGGTTAGGTGTAGTTTATCGCCATTATTAATTAATGTGTGTCACATCTTGCATTGATCAGAGCTCTATGTAAATGAATAGAGGACAGTATGGCCAATCAGTGACATGATTAGCTATGACGTGTCAATAAAGGACAAAAGCTATATACATACACACACTCTCTCTTTTGTATTTCTCTCTGATTGTCTCTTTTTCCTTTTTAGTGACCACATTACTTTTTTCTGCATGTGCCTGTGTATATTCATGATTCTAGTTCAAATTTAGTTTGTCATATGAACGAGATAAATAACTTATGGGCCATTAATTGATATGCTAAGTTGTCAGCTCCCTCACGACAATGCAACAACAACTGAAAGAGCAAAGTAACTGAAGCATATGAATGTATGCTCATGAGTGTGTCTAAGCCTAGTGGTTGGATAAAGCCCTTATCAGTACAACCCAGTGTTTTCCTCTAAGAGCTTCATCAGTATACAGGAGAAATTCCATCAGTCTCAATGAGCTGTACTTTGTAGAGCAGCTATATGAAAATAGTTGAGTTTTCTTAAATTTGCTCCTTTAATCATCCTGATGAAAATCTTGACTAGAGGTCGACCGATTATGATTTTTCAAGGCCGATACGATTAACGATTATTGGAAGACCAAACAAGCCGATACGATTAATCGACCGATTAATATTATTTTTGGGGGGGAAATAATTACATTACAAAAATACTGAAAGAACCAAAAAATTTTAATATAACTTCTTAATATAATACACAAAATAGTTTCAAATCTCAAATAAAATATATCAATTTTGTTAAAAAATGCCAAACAAATGGCAAAACACATAGTAGGCATAGTACGATTTGTATTTGATACAACTTCGCCTATTAAATCTTTTTTGTAAAACAAACCCTTGGGTTTTGTGTCAAAAAACATTTAGTCTGTGCATTTTGATAGTTGTCCTTTTATTAACCAATCGGATTTGGTGCTGCACAATGGGAGTACAGATATCCAACGTAATTTCCAGAAGCACTTGATAAATATGGCTATATCTGGTTTAAAAATCAATACACAAATACGACAATGAATATAAATATAACAAAAGCAGTAATTGAGAAACATGGGATTTCGTCTTTAATTACGGAATTATTTATTATTATATACGGAGTCAGACTTAGCTTAATCTTCTCTCTTTTTGCCACCGTCTGAATGAACATCAGAAATAGTCTACTTTGAAAACCACGTTTGAGAACACTAGCGACATATATTCCATGCTAACGTGAATGCCTTTTAATTAAATGTGAAAGTAAAAAAAATATCTTCTGTGTATCGTTTTGAATAAGCATCGTATTTTGATAAGTTATATGTGCGCAATGACTGTGCGTATTAATTAAACCAGCACTCGTTTGTGCCAGTACCTGATTTTGATCTACTGGCTGACCTGATGATTAATTATAAATCCTCTTTATCCATCATATGCTACGCAATATAGCTAGTTAACACTTGTACAGCAGATTTTTTACAACATCATAAATATAAATCTCTTTCCAGTGTCCCATGAATAGATTTGCATAGGTAGGGGCAAAAGCAGCACCCATTGCCATAAACATGAAAACGCCTAAATGAATTAATAAAGCATGTGAATATAAATGCAAATACTAATTTCTACTATTAAATAAAATGTTTGCTTATGTTTTTGTTTGTATATGTGGTTTAATCACCTTACACATTTGTTCTGTACATTACCTTGGAAAAATTAACGCAACATCCATTATAAGGTTTGTACAGAATGTTGATGTTTAACCCTAAATATTTTTTAAATTGTTCACTTGACACTGCAGTTGTGCGCTGCCAAAGGCCGGGATTCATTTCAGTCAGAGTTAAAAAACTAGAATATGGTATATAAATAAAAATTTATTTTTTTACTTGACACTAATAGCGTTCATCATCAGAAAAATGCACTTCATTTCATTTGCGCTGTTATTACAAATAATGTAATAGTCCACATGTCACAGTTCCCTTGCACAGCAGAGTGAGAGACAGGCGCGAAGGTAGTAATAATCCTCAGTACTTTATTGATGAAAGAAAACACTGCCACGAGGGGCGAAACAGAACTAAACAACGTACCACAGGAACAAGCAACAGTAGACATTGACGAACAGGGGAATGACAGAAACACGAGGGCTAAATACTAAATCAAACGATGCTAACACCACACACCTGGGAACACTAATCAACAAGGAGGGAGGAGCAGGGACACTAACTAACATTACTGGGAACCATGGTGACGACAATATACAAAGGAAACCTGCATGACACAGAAGGGACACCAGGGGGAACCAAAACATAACAAAACACAGGGGAGACAAAGTCCATTAACAGCCCATAAGGGCAGGATGTGACACCACATAAAATATTGCTAATGTAATTAAACACATGCAATCCCCCCAGCCCCCGGTCATCTGAGCCCTGAGTGTTTTGAATGTCTGGTGTCATGCCTGGCGTCCTGTATGGATATTAGACAATAAATAAAGATCAAATTGATTGATTCATTCAATTATATTATTGTCACATAACATGTCTTTTTGATGCTGTATGAGCAACTTGATCTATTTGATTAAGAAAATGTAAAACAAACAGCCGTTGTTGTTTGAGTATTGAGCTGGAGCAGTACTTATAACAAAATTATTTTAAATTAACGACACAATTGTAGCCTTAACGCATCATGCACATATTCAACTGCACAGCTGTCTTTGTATAATTTGCGCATGACCATTTTCAGCCATGTTCAGCAGTATTATTTGTCTTGTACTGCAACTTTACATTTCAAATAATCTACCTCTCTATTTTAGAACATTTGCACTGAATGTACAGTATTTTTGATCTAACCGAATACCGTTTATATGTGTAACTGTACACTTGAATGTTTGAACTCTGTGTGTAACTTCATATCGCCTGCACCTTCCGCCTTATCTTGGCTCTCATTGCAAATGAGAACTTGTTTCAATCGATTAACCTGGTTAAATAAAGGTGAAAGAAAACAAAATAAAAAAAGTCACTAAATAATAAAAGGAGTCGTGACGAATTGTTCGAACTACACATCATTATGGTTTTGAGCATCTACTATACTTAAATATGTTTTCAAGAACTTCAGGAAAGAGAAAGGGAGGGTTAGTTGACCACCATTCAAACGATGGGAGAGCAAAGCTTATTTGCTGGGGTGATAGCACTGTCTTGCCCCAGACTGCCGCTGCAGCTACAGGACGGTTGAATTCCACTGGAATTCCACACACAGTATGAAGTAATAGTTAATCTGTCCAATACAATTATAAATTGTTTTCATAAACACAAAAGATTTGGGTGGTAATTATATAAGCTTATATGTGCTATATAAGTGGGTATGTGATCTAATTTTTCTTCCTTTTTTTTACAATTACATACAGTAATTGTCCAGTTTGTATAGTTTGATTTGCATACTGGAGGTCTTTTCTCAAGTACTCAATAAAAACAAAAAAAATATAGCCGCAAGCGGCGATTTGCGGGTTCAATCCTTTTTTCTCAATAGCGACTTCAAAGTAATTTTACACAAGGTTCAACATTGTTATAAAACATATGCTATCATTTTTATGATCTATAGCTTGATTTGTGTCATTCCACGTGCAGTTATTATACATTTAAAGCGCCCCCTAGTGGTCAATTTGAATGAGACTTGCAGAGTGTCGTTCAGTTACTTATTAAGAGATTTGTCATGATTGGAGAATGAATATGCAATTACTAGTAACATTTGTGTATTGGCACTCACCTATCTTGCGCTTGTAGCGCTTCTTAGTGGTCAAGGTATATGAAACTGTCTGGGTATATGTTAGGAACTTATCTGAACACATCCAGTGAGTTTTGTGATGATTAGCCTTACGGTAGCTGATTTGTATTCATTTATGTCGAGAGCCACTCCCCTTTCAAAGTTCATTGGTCAATAACTTAAAATGTAATTGAGATTGACATGTTTTGTTCAACTTCAAATAAGCTTGATCCAATAATGATTCACTGAAAATGTGGTGGCAATCGGAGCTACAGTTTAGGAGAAGATAAAAGCATCCCCTAGTGGTCAATTTGAATTAGAAATGCAGGGTACTTATGATGATATATCCTGAGAGATTTGCCATTATTGGCGATAGAATATACGATTAATAGTACAATCTGTGTAATGCTACTGACCTATTTTGTGCTTGTAGCGCCACCTAGTGACGCATGTATATGAAACTGTCTCGGTATATCTGGGGCAGTTATCTGAACATATCCTGTGAGTTTTGTGACAATTGGCCCTACGGTTGCTGATTTGTGTTCATTTATGTCCAGAGCCACACCCCTTTTGAAGTTCATTGGTCAATAACTTGAAAAGTAATTAAGATATTGACATGCTTTATTCAACTATTAATAAGCTTGATCCAATGATGATTCACTGAAAATTTGGTGGCAATCAGAGCTATGGTGTAGAAGAATGTCAATATTTCACACCTGTGGTTCAACATTATTATAAAACATATCCTGCAAGTTTTGTAACAATTGGACAAACATTTTATGATCTATAGCTTGATTTGTGTCATTCCACGTGTAGTTATTATACATTTAAAGAGCCCCCAAGTGGTCAATTTGATTAAAACTTGCAGGGCATGGTTCAGTTACTTATGAGGACATGTCCTGAGAGATATTTCATGATTGGAGAATGAATATGCAAATAATAGTACAATTTGTGTATTGCTACTCACCTATATTTCGCTTGTAGCGCCCCCTGGAGGTGCATGTATATTAAACTGTCTGGGTATGTCTGGGGCATTTATCTGAACATATCCTGTGAGTTTTGTGTTGATTGGACTTACGGTTGCACATTTGTGTTCATTAATGTCCAGAGCCACACCCCTTTCGAAGTTCATTGGTCAATAACTTGAAAAGTAATTGAGATATCAAAATGGTTTATTTAGGAGGAGATGTCAAAAATGTGTTTTTCAAAAAATTCTAAATGGCGGAAAATTTTTGTAGGCGGACCTTAAAGGTACAATATGTAATATCAATCAAAACAATAACAAAATACATACTTTGCATTGAAAGAAAACATCACTATACATATATTATATATATTTCTTAGTTGTGTACTTACATTATCCTAAATGTTTCCACCAACTTTCAAATCCAGAGAAATTTGTAATTTAATTTGAAGACACGGGACATTTCTTTTTGTCGCCCGT
>JACXGM010010550.1:0-17783 GCA_016801145.1 Umbra pygmaea | reverse complement strand
GCCCACACTCACTCCTACACCAGCGCTGGGAAAATGTTGCCCAAAATCTCTGAATTATTTCACTGCTCTAGCTTTCGTGACACCTCAGTCTGAGGCTACATCCATTGTTTAGGTGGGTATTGCATCTAGATCAGTGGTTCTTAATCCTTTTCCAGGGGACCCACAGCCATTCCATGTATTAGATGTATCCTAGAGATAGCACACCTGAATCAACTTGTCAACCACTTTTCAAGCTCTTGGCTGCTGAAATCAGGTGAGCTAGTTTAGGGCTACAACAACTGTGAGATGGCTGTGGGTTCCCAGGGCAAGGATTGAGAACCACTGATCTAGATTTTCTCTCTGGATTACGCTAACACAATGGAAGTATCAGAATATGTTATACTGAAGTTTAATAAAAATAATTTAATAAGTGTCAAAGGCTTTTATTGCATAAACTTAATGTAATTGTCAGAGAGTGAATATTTGCAGAGTTGATCCTTCTTTTTCAAGACTAAATATTCCTACATATCCAAAAGAACATCTTTTACATTGCAGGTCAATGTGTAATATTTATTAAAGATGTCAATGGTTTAAGTCTCCTTCCCTAATTAGCTAAAGTGAGAGAAACACGTTTGTAAACGCGAACGCAATAGCCGTTTGTGTTAGAATTTGCCCTAAGCATTGCAGACGTTTTGTGTAAGATGAGAATGTCTGAAGTGACTTTTTCCAAAACAGGGATACTTACCTAATCATATATTATTCTGTTAAGGTATTTGATTGTTTTATTATAATTGGTAGCCTACACAATTAGCTATAGCTGTATACTATCACTGTAATCTATTGAACAAAATTAAATAGGCTACATCGCATTTCCTTTAAGTTATATTTCTTAACGTTAGTATGTCAGAACTC
Organism: Umbra pygmaea; assembly: GCA_016801145.1. Taxonomy (NCBI): domain Eukaryota; kingdom Metazoa; phylum Chordata; class Actinopteri; order Esociformes; family Umbridae; genus Umbra; species Umbra pygmaea. Next base: position 16,892 of record JACXGM010010550.1, on the reverse strand, counting down.
AGAAATACCACTATTTTGTTCACCCAGAAGTTTTGCCAACTACCGATGTCTTTCCTCGCTGAAGGTGGATTTCAGAGGTCCTAGGGCGTTCCTCATGCCGTTTGCTACAGTTATAGTATGCACCGAATAGCATAATAACTTGCAACCTTTGTTCGTTCCTGTACTTAAATGTGTGCATTTTCTTGAGGATTCCAATATTTTTTACCTATAATTTTACAAATATTAGGCTACATGAAAATAGCAATGAGAAAAACGATTTCGTATTTCGCCATTTGACTGCATAACTGCTGAGGAAAATATTTTTTTTCAATAGCAAACGCGTGGCTTGGTCTTTGGGATGATTATGCATTTTAGGCACAATTAAATCGCTTTTCTTTCTTTTTTAAATAGCAATAAATAGTTTTACAGCTTTATAAGCATGGTCTCTGAATGACGAAGTAGACTGTCGTTAACATCAATATGAAATATATACATAGGGCTGTAAAGCGTTGCGTAGCATAACGCTCTTAAATGTGGAGGAAGTATCGGCTTGGAGTATCGGGTCTTTTTCACAAGTACAAGTACGAGTACTTACGCCCAGTATCGGGCCCGATACAAAGTACTGGTATCGGTATCGGCCCATCCCTATTTCAGACCCCCCCTTCTCACATTTTTAAGACTCACAAAAAATATCAAATTTTCCATCTGTCAAATATAAATAAATCTATATTACACAAAAGTTTAATTATACAAAACAAGATAAAAAACTAAACAACATATACACTTACTCATACAACTTTCTCGGACTGTACTTGCATACTGTACATACGTTGTGCCTGCATATGCCTGCATTTACTTACTTACATCCATACATCCATACATGCATGCATACATGCATACACACCTTTATATACGCATAAGAGTCAGTATATATCTAAGGCACATTACCAAACCAAGATGAGTAATATCCTTAATCACATCCTAAATAATGATAAGAACCCTAGTGATGGTAATCATAGTGATGGTAAACAAAAAAATGATTCCCATAGAGATGGTAACCATAAATGGAACCTCTGCAGGAGGTTGTCAGAAAATGTTTTTTTTTTTCCACCTGCCTCTTGAGGATTGACCACAAGTTCTCAATGGGATTAAGGTCTGGGGAGTTTCCTGGCCATGGACCGAAAAATTATGTTTTGTTCAAAAAATTATAAATGGATGATTTAATTGCAATCTTACTAGCAGAAATATCATTGCCTGTGAAGACCATCTTGTGCAAAGCAATGATGACGGCACGTTTCCTTGCAGGTAACCATGGTTGACAGAGGAAGAACAATTTCAAGCACCACCCTCCTTTTAAAGCTTCCAATCTGTTATTCTAACTCAATAGGCATGACAGAGTGATATCCAGCCTTGTCCTCATCAACACTCACCTGTGTTAACGAGACAATCACTGACATAATGTGACAGCTGGTTCTTTTGAAGCAGAGCTGAAATGCAGTGGAAATGGTTTTTTTGGAATTACAGTACATCCAGAAATTATTCACAGCGCTTAAATTTTTCCACATTTTGTTGTTACACCCTTATTCCGAAATTGATTAAATTCATTATTTCCCTCAAAATTCAATGTGAGTGTTTGAAATTTTAGCAAATTTATTAAAAATAAAAAAGAACATGTACCTAAGTATTCACAGCCATTTCTAAATACTTTGTTGAAGCACCTTTGGCAGCAATTACAGCCTCAAGTCTTTTTGAGTACGATGCTACAAGCATGGCACACCTATTTTTGGGCAGTTCCTCCCATTCTTCTTGCATTTTCAGATCTTTCTAGAGATGTTCAAGCCTGGGCTCTGGCTGGGCCACTCAAGGACATTCACAAAGTTGTCCTTTAATCACTCCTTTGTTATCTTGGCTGGAGCTCTGTCAGGGTGACTATTGGGTTCTTGGTCACCTCCTTGACTAAGGCCCTTCTCCCCTGATCGCTCCGTTTGGCCAGGCAGCCAGCTCTAGGAAGAGTCCTGGTGGTTCCAAACTTCTTCCATTTACGGATGATGGAGGCCACTGTGCTCATTAAGACCTTCAATGCTGCAGATATTTTTCTGTACCCTTCCCCAAATCTGTGCCTCAAGACAATCCTGTCTCAGAAATCTATAGACAATTACTTGAACTTAATGGTTTGTGCTCTGACATGCACTGTTAACTGTGGGACCTTATATAGACAGGTGTGTGCCTTTCCAAATCATGTCCAATCAACTAAATATACCACAGGGGGACTCCAATCAGGTTGTGGAAACATCAAGGGTGATCAGTGGAAACAGGATGCACCTGAGCTCAATTTTGAGTGTCATGGCAAAGGATGTGAATACTTATGTACATGTGCTTTTTTTGTCTTTAATTTTTTATAAATTTGCTAAGATTTCAAACACACTTCATTCATATTGTCATTATGGGGTATTGTTTGTAGAATTTTGAGGGAAATAATAACAATAAAATAATAAGCGCTGTGAACACTTTCCAGATCATTTGTACTCACTTTTGTTGCCAGCGGGTTAGACCTTAATGGCTGTGTTGAGTTATTTCAAGGGGTTAGAAGATTTTCACTGTTATACAAGCTGTACACTGAACACTTTCTTCAGTGTTGTCTCATGAAAAGTTATAATCAAATATTTACAAAAATGTGAGGGGTGTAGTCACTTTTGTAAGATACTGTACCTCTCCTTTTTGGCTTTTGCACTGGGATAGGTTATCACATGCTATCAAGAAAGGTCTGTCTATAAAACAAATCACAAGCTTTGTGACTCTTTCATCATTATCTGCCCCCCTTGGAGCCAACATTTTTAACCAAAATTTCCAATAGATTTAGTTAGCGATTTTTATACACAAATTGTGTCTTGGTTTTTAGGGATTATAGCATATTATATTATACTCATGATAATGCCTAAAATATTGGAGCTATGTAAGCGAACAACACAATCCCATATGTCAAAACCTATCACAATGTCCTCCTAACACATTGTCTTTCTTATGTTCTGCTGTTCAAACACCAAACATTTACAATACAAATGTCCAGCAGTCTCGAAACAGTCAGTCAAACTACACTACTGGTCAAAGGTTTAAGCACACCATGAGATTTTCATGTTTCTGAGAAATTCACCAAGGTGGCTCTAAACGTATTAAATATACACAATTGGTCAAAAATGTATTAACATCCAGAAATTGACCTGTTTGTTTATAGAAATCAATACCTTCAATTACCAAGGTTGCATTGAATTAAAATATAATTACTGTACATATAAGCAAAATTTTCTGATGCCATTAATTCAGTGTTCGAATTATGAAATCTTTAGCTAATCCATATTAATTATGCTTTGACTATAACTGCTGATTCATTTAATTCCACCTTGGTGAATGAAGGTATCAATTTCAATAATCAATTTATAGTCCAATATCAAAACACATCCCTGGGTGTTCTAAAACTTGACTGGCAGTGTATATATAGACAAACATGTTTAATGTGATTTAACTGACTAGTCGTGATATTTTTTGGGGAATTCTCCCGAATAAAGAATAAACATTTAACATTTTTAGATGACTAATGTATCCTTATTATACCCCAGATCTGTGATGAGTATAACAAAGGTAATCGTCGCACACCTACAGTGTCTGTCTGACTGGCTTGTGTACTATCTGCATGCACCATAAAATTGTCTCTGGCCCTACAATGCATTTTTCTTCTCCCAAACTTTGGTGAAAGGTGTGTCTTTCAGAATAACATTGATTAGCAATAGAAAGACCATTAACATGTGTACTTGCATAGTGTTATTCTTGGAATTTGCTCAGTAATACCTTATGCTGTAATTCATTAAGAGCGTAGCATACTCTGAATCTAAATGTTGCCGACTTGGGTTCTCATCAGAGCAATAATTTATATATTTTGGGTAAAAGTGCCTACAAAAATCAGTGTTAATTACTTCTATATAACTCTGTATAACTCAAAAAGTTCTAAATTCATTACTAACTTGATTGGCACATACAGAGACCTAAACAGTTCATGTGTGCTTGCATAGTTTACTGTTGTAGACTGTAAACCAGGGATGCTCAATCCTGTTCCTGCAGCGCTACCCTTCTGTAATTTTTTTAATACAAACTACTTTTCTTTGTTCTGATATCAAAGTCTCAACTTGTGTCTGCTTTATGAGTTAGTTGTGTCTGCTTTATGAGTTAGTTGTGTCTGCTTTATGAGTTAGTTGTGTCTGCTTTATGAGTTAGTTGTATGTGTGCCCCTGCTGTCTCTCGCCCTCTCAATCCCACTGAAGAGGGAGTAACTGTGATAAAAGCATCGTGTTGGAATGTGAAACAGTTCTTACAATGTCACCAAAGACAAAATACATTTAAATACATTAAAATCTCTCACTCAATCCAAAATATGGCTCAGTGGTTAGAGAGGGAGACTTTTAGTCAGAAGGTTGCCAGTTCAATTCCAGACTGTGCCAAGTGTTGTTGTGTCCTTGGGCAAGGCACTTTACCCTAATTGCTCCCAAGTCGTTGCTGTAAATAACTTGTTCTTAGTCAATTTACCTGGTTAATTTGCTTCTTTATCAAGTCACAAAAACCAATTCCTAAAAAGTATAACCTAGTAAAAAAGATATTTATGGAATATAAAGCAAAATTCCAAGGTACAATGTGTTAATGCTTACAATTCCTAAGGACTGGAAGAATTATTAAAATCATTAGCCATTAGATTTTCAAATAAAAGTTTTAATAAATTGCAACGTTGTAATTTACACCATGACAACAAAGAATGGAATATTATAAGGATTAAAAACTACTCTAATAAAAAATGGAATTCCCACCTGGCGCATTGGAACAAGGGGAATCTGTTAATAAGTTAGGCAAAATATAGGAAATTTACATTTTTATTTAGCATGTTTTGAATTTGTGAAGGCTATGGCAAACAGTAAATACCAGAATAGGCAACCTGTCATTTATATATTTGTCATTAACTGCAACAGCACATACATGGGAGGGTGTAGTAGAGAATGATAGTTCAACTTTACAGATTGATTGGCCCTGCCGATTTCGGGAGTTAGTCCAAGGCCACATTTAACACTATGTCCATCAGACCCTCTGCGAACTGGGCAGAAGTGTCTGGGAACAAGATTACAGCTGTCTCTACAGTGTGCTGTCAGTCACATGGGTCACAACAGCAAGACACAAGGACTCTAGGTGAGTTGCTAAAGAAAATGTTTAGTCTGAAAAGAAACCATTGGTCTGAATAAGATATGAGACTTGATCACCTCTCCTCAAGACCAGATAAAAACTTACATATATGGGGCACCTAAAACCTCTCTGCCATTTACTGGTGGCTAAAATTACACAGTCCACAAAATTTCTGTTAAATTGATAAAAAAGCAATGGATAGTGTCAGAAATCATAATTCCATAAACATTGCTACATTGCTATGAAATATCTTTAAAATATCAAGCATTCAACCCAGATATATCACAGGTTTTGTAAAACGCTCAGCCAAAATGAAGGTGCTAATTACTACAGTAGGTGTTAGTTTTGCAATAGACATTTGCTTTAGATTCAGTTTCTCTCACCAAGTCCATACATACAGAAACAAAATAACCACCTAGTGTTCATTATGAAACTAATTTAACTTGCTGTGTGGCAGAGTTGGTTTGAATGCAATCTGTGGCCGCAATTCAACTACGAATCAATTCAAAATGCGGCCCCTGTATTTTCTGCTTTTACTTAATAGGTGTTTGTTTACTAGATAAGGTACTAGATAAGGACTGACGTCATTCAATAGGTACAGTATAACTGAGAATTGATTGGTAGCTCCTGCATACATTGGGATTAAACAATGCTGCCATGGTCTATGCTAAAATGTGACACTGATATGTAGTTAAAACTCTACTGAACTAGCGATCTTGTAATCAACTAACGTAACGTTATCTACAGAGGTACTGGTAAGTCACGCACTTGGCACTAGCCAACTGCCTGCAGACTCTTCGGCAACCTAGCCTTATCCATTTGCTCGTCAAGTCTCGTCGCCAAGGGGCGTGCATGAAACTGGAGAGCCATAAACAAGGGGCTTGCTTAATGTTCTGTTACTTAACTGGCTATCTCCTAGGTTTATCTCCTAGGTTATCTCCTAGATGGCTACGAGCCAATTAAATAAATCCTGCTAAATATGAATTAAAATTTAATGATAGACAATCTAGGTAGGTCCTTTCAGTATAATTGGGGCTAGATATTTAGCTACAAAGCTTTACTGTAATGCTTTATACCTGTCCATACACCTTTGGCAAGGGTTGTTCGACTGCACTCCGCCGATTGCGATGCTGATACATGCCCGAAGACTGACTGTCTTCCCTCGCAATAACATTACGTGCTGCTCGTCGCTTCGCCGTTGCGCTTATTCCATGGGTAAATTCATTAGCGTTCACCGAAGAAAAACCCCTATCCTGCGGTAGCAAGAACCGCTGGTCTCGATGAAGATGAAGGCTGGAGGAGAATATCCCAGGAGCGACAAAAAATAACAAATATGTTGTAAACCTGAGAGGCGACAGCATCTTGACTGTCTGACTTGTCGCCATGTTTACTACTATTCTGCTGGCAGCATTAACGATGACGTCATGTGGTTATGATAATAAAGAAACCTTCAAAATAAAGTCTCAGAGTGCAAACTTGCATAAACAATTGCATTAAATTAATGTTAAATGTTAAGCCTTTAATTGGGTAATAAAGTTTCTTTCTGAGCAGTAGAGTTGAACCAAAATAGCTGTTCTCTAACGCACATGTACTGAAGCAGGTTTGATGTAGTCAGCAGCGTCAGTAGAATCTCGGTTGTTATTCCCATTTCATTGATCACAATGCATCATAATATGAACATTACTGATACTGATATGTTTTTATAGATTCATGTAGAATCTATGCTGTATGCATAGTACTTTCATTGGCCAATTAACAAAATGGAGTATGTAAAAAGAGAGTGTTTGGGGCCAATATCCATGCATTCCACTACAGGAGGAACACTACCAGAGCCCTACAAAATTACCTCCAGCGGGCTACTGGTGTGCATGTTTCTGACCAAACTGTCAGAAACAGACTCCATGAGGGTGGCATTAGGGCCCAACGTCCCCTAGTGCAGTGTTTTTCAACCCTCCTTGGGGCACATCAGCCGTTCCACAGCTTAGCTGAACAACTGGTGTTCCCCAAGGAGAGAATTGAAAAACACTGCTCTAGTGGAACATGTGCTCACAGCCACCATGATGAAGCTCGAGAGAACACTAGCAAGTCCGCCATTGGCACCCGGTTCTCCTCACAGATAAGAGCATGCATACTGATCACGTGACAGACATGAAAGCGTCTGGAGGTGCAGTGGTAAACACTAGCATTACTGGTTTGGCGACGTTTTGGTATATCCTTGGTTTGCAAAGACCTCCATGTGCTAGCCAACAGTAGGCTACCCAGGCTGCTGTTATAGGTACATACAGGGATGAAATCCTCAGACTCATTGTCAGACCTTACACAGGACACCATCCACAGTCCCATCAGCAGCATGCCCCGACGTTGTCGGGAGTGAGTAAAGACATGTGGGGGCCATACACACTCGAGTCACATTATGAGTTGCAGCGATGAAATTAACAGCCTGTGCTTTCAATTTTTTACTTTATTTTTTTATTTTCGGTGTGAGTTCGAATCCAGCCCTTTTGATTTTGTTTTTTATTAACCATTACGTCATTTTGTCCTCAACGAATTATGCAATGTATAGTAAAGATTTTGAATGATCTTTAATATATTTAGTTCATTTTAGCCATGTACAGTATGAGCTATTATATTGTACAAAACCCTGTATGTGACATACATAATTGGCTTATATTTTAAAAACTATTAAGGGCTGAACTCAGTTTGTTCTGTAGAATCTATCAGAGCAAGTGACTGCACGTGACTTAGATCATACATCTTCAAATTTATTCCTGCAGACCCCCCGATATTCTAGTTTTTTTGTAGCCCAGATCAGTGCCTGTTCAGGGCTACAACAAAACTGTGGAACCTACTGTACTAATTAGGTACATTTCTATAAACAATTGTCTCAGATTGCTTAAGACCTTTGCACAGTCATTTAATTATTATTTAAGTATATTTCTTACTACAAATGTAATAGTACACATCTATGGCCATATGTCGATAAGGAATGGTTAGTGGGAATTGGGAGGGTAAGAAAATGGTGAAGAAAAAAGGAATAATAATAGGCTATGTTAATCAAATCTTTGGGAGTGGGACTCTTGTTTTGAAAAACTCGTCTGCGACTGGGCTGCCTACATAATATCCTGCTGATGGGAGAACCGTAACCATTTACAAACATTTTAATATGAATCCTGACATATTTAACAATGAGTATTTGGAAAAAAATATGTCTGCTATTCGAATTGTTAAGCAACTTCTCAATGTGCATTCATGTATATTCTCGATGTGCATTATACACATGACATGAAAAATATCCAACATAATATACAACACTACAAATTAATCCACACATGTGCAAGGAAACATCTTCCATGATATTTACTGTCCAAATAATATTTGATAAATATTCAGAGAAAGCAAAATTTTTAGTTTACTTCTGCTTACTGAAAATGCACAACATTCCCACCTGCACGAACATCACCTGCAGTTATAGATCGAAGTCTAAAATGGGACTGCTTATTCATAAAGATTTATGTAAAACTATAATGAGGATATGAAATTCTACTGGGCAAGAAACACCTTGGTTCCAGCAATCCTCTCATTTGCAGTTGTTTTGCTGTCTTGCATAGCATGACTTTCAAATGTGAATCTTAAACGACGACCAAAGCCTGTGAGTTTGGCAGAATGAAATGATCAAAGACAATACTGTTATTAGCTTTAATGATCCATGCCTGAAACGGAAACTGTTGAGACAATCGAATCCATTGGCATTTGTAGAGCAACAGACAGCCAGATCACAGACTAAGACCGTGGGTGAGCAGGACAGAACACTGCTGCTAGTGCATAGGAAAATGCATGACAAGAAGCTTGACTGTTATGGCTCAGGCCGTGGCAGGCACCAATCAGGACATAATTAACTGATTGACTGTTAGTTTCGTGTGCAGTTTCTCCCGGACAATAACATCATATTACAAACAATCACCTGTCTTGTATTCTGTTCAATATCCTCAGCTGTCATTAATCCAGTCATTTAGTAGAGTATTTAGTTACTGTGTCTCCCTGTGACATGGGTCGGTTATTGTTCCCTGTATGGTGAATCTCTGCCCGTTTGAGCAGTAGCTTTCTAAGTCTGCCTTTGCAGTGTTTGTTGTTTTGTTCATCCTGTTATGGTGTCCTGCAGGCGTGTTTACTTTGCTCTCCCGTGTGTTACTACGATAAGTTTACTATGAGTATTTGTCCTGAGAAGGTTTAAATCTATGTAAACTCAGCTATTGCTCATTCCATGTTGTACTACGTTATGTACAGTGAGTGATTGTCGCATTGTTGGCATAAAGGTTTGTTATTTTGGGCAGCATTGTCACCCATGCTGTTAAGTAGCCTTTTTTATTTTCTGTATGCACGTCCTTTGAATGAAATAAGGAACGTGAATCGCCTGCGTCTGGCTCCTCTCTCACCACAAGCTGTTACACTCCTGTGTTCTCTCCATAACACTACACCTCGTTAAAGAGACTGTAAATAGTGATTATTCTGCAGCTAAAAATAAACTTTTTAAAATGATGATTCTCTAGAGACAGGTTGTGGTTGATCGTAGAATATTTAATAAAGTACATCTCGTCTGGAAACAGGAATCTCACGACAAGGAACCAAAGACGGGCTTGGAAGGAACACCGAATAACAATTAGAGTTGGCTTATATAGCCTTACGGTTGTTGATCACATATCTTCTAGAAGAAGACCCTTATCTCCCCAGACCCGTGACAGCAGGTCACCTTAACTTAGGTTTAGCATCTTATCAAATGGCCTTGCTAGTTGTTGTTCTCAAATTACCCAGTAACCCTGATCTGTGTCTCCTGTCCTGTTAGTAATATGTCAGGTTAGTCTGAATCGCATAAAACATGTATTACATCTGTGATGGTATTACAGTTTAATATATAATAGATCATAATAGCTATAAATCATAAGCTATAATCTTATTCTGGTGTTATAATATAAGAGGAATAGAACATCCATTAATGGCATCTCTCTGTCTCAGTCAACTGTTGTCATAGTGACTTAGCTACCTCCCCTCGGAGGTAATATCCCATGCTCATATCTCTACAATAACAAGTGTAACAGTGTGTTTCTGCAAAGTCACTCTTTGCCCTTGAATCTGTCTCCCTGTCTACACTCAGACAGCCAGCAAGCCTAAGGATCTTCTAAAGTCCTCAAACCTTAGGTGTATAAAACTATAATCTAGTTATACCATTCTAAACTGTTTAAACTAATTGAACATGCTTATATATAATTAATTCCATCTCAACAAGACATACAACATCATGGCAGCAAGTACCGAAACACACTATTCAACAACAAATTGAGGTATTCACATTCAACCTGCTATCATTTGGTGTCACGTATCATGTCTGGAAAATGCAACTTTTATTATATATTTTTGTAAGGGCAATGCAAAGTCAACTAGGACAGTCCATGCGTTAGAGTCAGAAATTGGACAATAGAAATTTTGATATTTTGGAAACTGGTGTAGAAACCAACATTCTGACACTAACCAAACTAATGGGTGAAAAGCAGATCAAGATTAAATGGAATATGCTGGTAGCCAGTGTTGGGTAAAGCTACTTTTCAGTTATATTCCTGTTACATGTTGAGTTCGCAAATTTTAGGAAGTCCCTAAGTAAGACAATATGATCAGGTAAATGGAGTTCATATCTTAAAGGTAACCTATAAAAAAAATAGAAAGAGTAAAGAAAATATCAATCATGGTCACCAGTAAGATATGAATTCCATTTACCTGATCATTTTGTCTTAATTAGGGACTTCCCAAAACCTGTGAACTCAGCAACTAACTGGAATGTAACTGTACAAGCTACTTTACGCTGCTGGTAGCATATAGAGGAATGTGACAGAAACCTGAAGGGCCGTTTAGTCTACCATTCTATAGCACCAAAATCTTGTCTACAGTGATGCTAGGGACTAGGGAGATGGGCATGTTAAAAAATTCAGATAGTGAAAAAATTTTAGTAATTGAGTAAAAAGTTCCCAGCCATAAAAATAACTAGTTGTTAAACACTAATATGTATTGGAAGGTCTAGGGGAGTTCCCTGGAGAATATTGTATCCATGTACACCAATAAGGTGCACTAATCATATATGTCTGCAGAAGGATTCCATTGAGAATATTGAACAGACTGTAAAGCACACTGAATCAGCAACTAAAGGTTGACGTCATCAACCGTGTGACAGCCCACTGCCTTTGTCAGCAGTCTAGTGGTCACAAAAAAGAGGTTTACTTGGATCCCGCAACCCAAACAAAGCTGTTTCCTGCATTACTACACCATATCAATTACAGAAGTGTTGTTTAAGCTGGTTGGAAAGAGGATATTCACCAGCATGAATGAAAAGGGTGGCTACTGGCGAGTAGCTGGAAAGGGAAGTCAATGATTTTTTATATTCAACAGTCTATTGGGAAATTACATTTTCAAACACCTTCCTTTCATAATCAAATCAGTGAGTATTGCAACAATACAAGTGGAAACGTTTGTTTCATTTAAGGTATTTACATAATCACAGATGATGATGATGATGATGATGTCACTCAGCAGGACACAAAATAATCCTACAGAAAGTGATGAAATAAAGTTAATGTCACATTCATTGACAAATAGATACAGTACAACGTGAGCTTGTTGAAGTTCACAGGGGACTTGTTCACACCTGAGGGAGTGAAATTAGACAAAGGGCAGGTGTGAGGAATATTTGAAATGCTGCCATCTGTTGGCAAAGCAGAACTACGATATACCTGCTGTGCCTGATAACGGACCTAGCAGTACATTCTTGATCGTCACTCCCAGGAGTAAAACAGAAAATATGCAAATATGTCACCTGAAAATTTAAAGACAAGCCCAAAGCAACACAAAACAGACCTCTCTAAATGATGATCCAACATTCAGATCCTTTAACCACCAGTCACCCTGCATCCAAAGCTGGATTAGGGCGTGTCGACTAGAAGACTGAAGATCAAGTGCACTAAGAGATAAAGAACATAACCATGGCCAAATACAGAAGCCTCTGTGTTCTCTGACAAAAGTTCTACGAGTTTGTGTATGGGGTAAACTAGAAAGTCTAATCTGACCAGAACCTGCTTGAGTCCATTTTCAAAATGACTTGGGACAAATCACTAAACAGCAGACAAATGCTCATTCAAAATAACAAATGTTTTGGCCTGGAATGACATAAGACATTAAGCAAATGTTAGAAACATGTGCCACGTGTCAACAATATCAATCCAAAGAACAGAAAGACAGACCTTATTCTCACATGCTATTCCAGAGCCTCCCTTGCTGAACTTGGTTGTAGACATATTGAAATCAGAGGTCAGTAATATCTGTTGATTACCTGTCCAAACATCCTGGAGTAGTGAATATGAGAGACAAAACAGCAGACATATTAATCAATAAAATACAAGCAGTGTTTATGTGACTGATGTTGTTTGGCTAGTGTGTTAGCAGGAAGCGCATTTCAAGCAGTTACATCACTTGTTCTGTGTCGTTTAAATAGTGGTATCCCTTGCCTTGCAATGGCCGTGGCTTTTGTGAGGTGACAGTAACGACACTTTCTTGTTGACTGTTTTAAATGTGTAAAGGATAGTCGGTTTGAGTCTGGGGTGAGGAGGTCTTAGCGAGATCTGTTACATTTAATAAAAATCTAATTTTTACTTAGTCTGGTAAGGAACTAACACAAACTAATCAGGACCATGGTTCTAATCCCCCAACCGCCAAGGTCAAAGCTATTTTGTTCTGTCCTTGAAAAACTATATTTATCTGATGTATTATAATTAACACCAAACAGTGTTCTTGTTGCACTAGGCTATATGTAATTTCAAGTGCAAAACATTTTCAACAAATTACATTATTTAGAATGACATAGCTTCAAGGTCATCTGTGAGCTATAGAGACAAAGAAAAAACAGTTGTTTTAAAAATGGACAGAGAGTGCATTCAAAATGCCCTATGTCTGCAGTACATAACTAATCATATTTAGCCAGGTCAAGATGATGGATAGAACAATATGGTAAATGGGTGAAATTTAATGATGATTCCGGGTGTTCCCGAGAGTGAAAGGGCCCTAGATGTGTCCTGGAAGTTAAATAGTGTATGATTTCTCATATCAATGGGGCACATGCAAGTTTCCTTTTTTTGGTGTTTTCTTAACTATTATTTTGAAGGACCAAACACAAGAAGGATGGCCTAGGGAGACAGGCATGTAGAGGGAGGGCAGAGAAAGCGGCTGAGCCTGGGCTCGAACCACGGTCGCCAGGATACCTGTGGTCTAGAGTCGGGAACTTAGACACCTACACCAACACTGGCACGACATGGAAGTTTTCTTTCAGGGATCCAAGAAATACTGTCTACGCCCCTGAATGGATGCTAGACTGCAAAATCACCAGTGTTAAATCAAATCTGAGAGTGTTAAAGTAACACTCTCAGTGTTATATATAAAGACTGAGAGTGTTACTTTAATACTCTCAGAGTTGATTTAACACAGGTGATTTTGCTGTGCATGGTAAAGTGACTCAGATTGGGCTGCATTCTCTGTCCATCCTCTCTCCAGGTCAAACCATGGTTGACCATATGGTCTAACACAGTTGGTCGAATTTCACATCCTTCTGTCAAGTGCGATTTCATGGTTCTTCTAACACAGGAGTACTGACCGGTGCTATTTTCACACATACCAATGGTCTGATTGCAAAGTTATCATTTATGGGGTATGTGTTTACAGGATTGATAAATTCCTAACTGATCTTAGCTTGTTGAACAGAGCGTTGTTTAATTTGCACACACAATATTTTAGATGTGAAACTTGTAACAAATGAATAGAATAGTGCTTTGCCAAATATTTGATATAGAGTTTAAAGCATTAAAATGTGCCAGAAGTATTGCAGATTTGGTGAATGGTTCTGCTAAATGATTTAGGGGGTTGGGTCACTGTGACTCATGGGTCAGTGTTAAGTGTGGAAAAAACTAGCTAAATTGTTAACTTTCTTTATCAGATGAGCACTACCGGAACTACCGGTACTATTAGTAGAGCCTCCTTTCCTACTGTTGAACTACACTTTTTTCTTATGATATTTTTCCATAGACCGATAGGTGTAGAAACCAAATTGTTGCATTGGGAGACCTCTGTAGTTAGGTCAGTTGCAAGTGGATCTCTTTACTAATAAGCAGAAATTGCAGCCAATCACAGCCGTGTGTTCAGAAACATTCAGATAAAGACCTTTTTTTAAACGATGAAATTATGAACTCAGGCAGCAGATAGAAAGGACCCTGCATGTTTTCAGTGTATGAAAACCATTTAGGAATGTAGATTTCTAAAATACCTGATCAAATGTTGATTATTAATGTCATTATTTAAAAATGTTGTTCCAAATCAGTTTGCAATATCTTTTGGCGTATGATAAATTGCGGAACAACCTTGCACGTTGGTGAAAGATAAGCAACGTTTACATTATTAACTCGCCCAATCAGAATTCCAATCAGATCCAGCCTGTCTCCTGCTACTTAGCAACGCAAATGTAAGTGAAAATTTTAACATGTGTACAGTACAGTAATACCTTCAGGTAAATTACCGTGTATGTCTTGAAATGCATATAATATGTGTTTAATAAAAAAATAGACATTCGACTAAATAGTTATATCCATGATAAGAGTAAGACCTTGCGAACGTTACACAACTCAGCTACAGGTTCACTCAGCTAACAGCGTTTTTCAACGTTTCAGAGCAGTTGTGTTAACTAGTATTAGTTACTGCAGCTAGCTGCAATATTTCAGTTTTACATACGCTGAAACTTTGTCAGAAGTTAAATAACTAATAAATTAGGTTTCAATAGCCACAACGACATCTATCCACGTATCTTTTTAGCCGCTAGGTGAGAAGCTTGGAAAGACAAATAAACGGTTGCGCCAACGACTAAGGGTGATGGACAACAAAGGCCAAAAACGAAATGTCGCTCAGGAGGTCAGTTGCAGTCTTTAATGTGATGTGGTTTCGATTCCCGAAATCATTCTTTCCTTAGAAAAAACGACTAGCCTATTCCATCCTTCATTGGGATAGCCGTGTGCTTATTTTTTGTTTTCAACTAAACCATATCATTTTCCATTAGCTACTGTAGATAGGCCATTAATAAACATAATTCTTCTCTTTCATTGCAAATAGGTTGACGGGACGTTTTCATATTGTGGCAATTCTCCAGAAAAAAAGAAATCAAACAGTGGTATAACAACACTGGCTTTGAAGTCTTCAGATTTGTTTGACACTGTACTTGCAGGTAACATGAATTTTATCACTCTGTGTTGTATGTGAAAATCATGAACTGTATGTTTAGCTTATCTGGGTGTTATGAAAGACATTTGCACAGCACTGTGCCTTGTATCCTCCTGCTGGTTCTCTTAAAGCTAAGCAGGGTTGGGCCTGGTGGGTCCCTCTATGGGAGACCAAATGCTGCTGGAAGTGGTGTTCGAGGGTCAGTAGGGGGGACTCTTCCCAACCATTCCCAATGCCCCAGGGCAGTGAAGGGGACATCTGCCCTGTGTAGGGTGCCATCTTTCGGATGGGTTTTTTAATGGGTGTCCTGGTCATTAACAATCCCATGGCACTTATCATTAGTGGTGTTAACCCTAGAGTCCTAGATAAATTTCCAATCTGGCCATCCTACCATTGCAACCCTAATGCCCAGCTTTCAATTGGGTCATTCATCGCCTTTCCTCCCCCCACTACTCCCGGCCCAAAATCGCATGAAATACGTTTGGAGAAAACTAATTTGTACAACCGCGTTACATGAAATACAAACCTATGAGAAGGGCAATTACGTTTAGAGGGAACTACATTTAAAAACAGAATTATGTGAAATATGAACATATAGGTTAAAGCACAGTGTAAATAGCATACATCTTGCAAGGGTTGGGGATGGTGGCCGGGCATAAAAATTGCTGACTCTCATCCTGGTGTTTGCAAGTTGAAGTTCAGATGGACACTTTTTGTGTTTTGTTTTCCATTCCAGCGTGATGCAAATGTGTTACACATGTGTTTCTGTAGACAGGCGATTGTACGGTTGACTACTCCCCAGGGTGTTTCTGTAAATGAGAATATGTTCTCAGTCAATTTGCCTGGTAAAAAAACAGTAAATAAATAATTTATAACATTTGTGGGGAAGAGAGCTGGCAACTCCTACATGCCAAATGGCAGCCCTGTGCACCATTGCTTAATCGTATATGAATGTATATGTACAGGTCCTTCTCAAGAAATTAGCATATTGTGATAAAGTTCATTATTTTCCATAATGTAATGATAAAAATTAAACTTTCATATATTTTAGATTCATTGCACACCAACTGAAATATTTCAGGTCATTTATTGTTTTAATACTGATGATTTTGGCATACAGCTCATGAAAACCCAAAATTTATATCTCAAAGAATTAGCATATTTCATCTGACCAATAAAAGAAGTGTTTGTAATACAAAAAAAGAAAACGTCAACCTTCAAATAATTATGTTCAGTTATGCACTCAATACTTGGTCGGGAATCCTTTTGCAGAAATGACTGCTTCAATGCGGCGTGGCATGGAGGCAATCAGCCTGTGGCACTGCTGAGGTGTGATGGAGGCCCAGGATGCTTCGATAGCGGCCTTAAGCTCATCCAGAGTGTTGGGTCTTGCATCTCTCAAC
>JACXGM010010549.1:0-26111 GCA_016801145.1 Umbra pygmaea | reverse complement strand
TCCCTATTTGTACCTTAGCCATATATTTGCTATTCCGGTCTGACTTCTGCCTTGTTTTGGATTATTCTGCCTGTGGATTTCCCTATTGTGCCTTAGCCATATATTTGCTATTCCGGTCTGACCTCTGCCTTGTTTTGGATTATTCTGTGCCTTTTCCTTGGACAGTCATACCTGTTTAAGAATAAACATTGTTCTCTCTAACATTTGGAGTGTTCATTACAGTGTACAGTTAAAAAGGCCAGCTGACCACAGCTCAGCCCAGCTCTGCCCTAGACAAAGGTGTATTAAATGTTTCCCCAAAGATTTTGATTCAGATCATGGATTGAAACAAAGGAAAACTTCTACCAAATAGGTACACTATTTTCAGATATCATCATTATTAATCAATCCAGTGGCCATTTGTTTTACAAACTTTTATAACTACATTTTAGGGGACCCCCCCCCCCCCATGGTTCCTAAGTCATTTCAAACCCTGACTAAAGGATTGGAGAAAAAGAAACCAAATGGAGACAGAGGACAACAACACCGAGAACAGTGGAAATAAGGACTAAAATATGCAGGACTAGTGCCTATGGCCGCACCGGGAAGAATGTGTCGTTAGCCTGGGATTCAGTTAGGACAGAACTAGCTAATGTGCATGTGCGCTGCACAAAATATTAAAACAACCAATTTAAATACAATAGGTTAAATCAGAAGTCATTTAACCAAATGTAACACTCTTTCACATTATGCTAAACAATTAATGAACAATTTATATAATCCCCTTTCGGATTGAATGCTTTTTGTTGATGCGTTAAACATCATCTATTAAAAAGTAACTACTCTGAATAGTTTGAGAATAATACTTTGTACTTTTACTTAATTACTTTTTTAACACAAGTAGTTGTAATTGTAGTTAAGTAGTATTTCAGTAATAAAACAGAATTGTACTTGAGTACAGATTTTCAATACTCTTTTCACCACTGCACCACACACAAACATATTTTCAACCAGACTGTCCCGACTCTGAACATGCTAAATCTCTCGAGACTTCAGAATAAGCATGACCAACTCTTCTCCCTGTCCAGTCTATTATGGGAGGTTTTACACAACACATAAACATTTGTGCTGATGCCACAAGTCCACAAGCTGATCCTCCATCTCTGCTGTCCAAATCAATTTAACTTTAAGATGCACCATGACTGCGTTTGTTATGCTTCCGTCTTCTCTCAGATTGCTTTCTGATTGGATATTGTTTCGTTTCACGTGATATCTCTAGATTGTGCCCAGGTTTGTCCTCGGGGTTACCCCAACACATCAGGATTTCTGATCGTAAATCTTTACGATTCAGGGTGGCTCCGACGTTCTTCTGAGCAGGTTCGGTCACTCTTAACACACCTCACACCAAGGGGAAATCTAATAGAAAAATCTGTAAAACCATCAAGATAATCGAGACTGGGATTACATACCTAGGATTGAATCCCAAAATCAGCCCGATTATCTTGTGGTGTGTACCCAGCATAAAGGAAAATTACCTTCCAGGTTTGATTCGCATGTGACCTCTACATTGGGCAGGTCTGCACTCATTAGGAGTGACTACATATATATATATATATATCAGCCGCGGTCGGTGGATCTTAATTGGGGAGGACGGGCTCGTATTACGCTCGGGACCGGAGTGAATGGAATGGTGCGCAACGCACAAACCCAGTGTGCAAAACAAAAAAACACCGGGTTTTTTGCGTTGCGCACCATTCCATTCACTCCAGTCCCGAGCGTAATACGAGCCAGTCCTCCCCAATTAAGATCCACCGACCGCGGCTGATATATATATATATATGTATATGTGTATATATATATGTATATATATATATATATACACAACAGATACAGTCAGTTACACATATACAGTGGGGCAGAAAAAGTATTTAGTCAGCCACCAATTGTGAAGTTCTCCCACTTGTTTTAACAATAAATTCCTAAAAAATCCTACAATGTGATTTTCTGGATTTTTTTTTCTTATTTTGGCTCTCATAGTTTAAGTGTACCTATGATGAAAATTATAGGCCTGTCATCTTTTTAAGTGGGAGAATTGGTGGCTGACTAAATACATTTTTGCCCCACTGTACATATATATTGTGCCTTGCGAAAGTTTTCGCAAGGCACTGTATATGTACAGTGGGGCAAAAATGTATTTAGTCAGCCACCACTGTACATATACAGTGCCTTGCGAAAGTTTTCGGCCCCCTTGAACATTTCGACCTTTTGCCACATTTCAGGCTTCAAACATAAAGATATAAAACTGTAATTTTTTGTGAAGAAGCAACAACAAGTGGGAAACAATCATGAAGTGGAACAAAATTTATTGGATGTTTCAAACTTTTTTAACAAATACAAAACGGACAAATTGGGCAAGCAAAATAATTCAGCCCCTTTGCTTTCACTGCAGCAAACTCTCTCCAGAAGTTCAGTGAGGATCTCTGAATGATCCAATGTTGACCTAAATGACTAATGATGATAAATAGAATCCACCTGTGTGTAATCAAGTCTCCGTATAAATGCACCTGCTCTGTGATAGTCTCAAAGGTCCGTTGAAAGCACATAGAGCATCATTAAGAACTTGGAATACACCAGGCAGGTCTGAGATAATGTTGTGGAGAAGTTCAAAGCCGGATTTGGATACAGAAAGATTTCCCAAGCTTTAAACATCACAAGGAGCACTGTGCAAGCGATAATTTTGAAATGGAAGGAGTATCAGACCACTGCAAATCTACCAAGACCCGGCCGTCCCTCTAAACTGTCAGCTCATACAAGGAGAAGACTGATCAGAGATGCAGCATATAGGCCCATGATCACTCTGGATGAACTGCAGAGATCTACAGCTGAGGTGGGCGAGTCTGTCCATAGGAAAAACAATCAGTCGTATACTGCACAAATCTGGCCTTTATGGAAGAGTGGCAAGAAGAAAGCCATTTCTGAAAGATATCCATAAAAAGTTTTGTTTAAAGTTTGCCACAAGCCACCTGGGAGACACACCAAACATGTGGAAGAAGGTGCTCTGGTCAGATGAAACCAAAACCTAACTTTTTGGCAACAATGCAAAACGTTATGTTTGGCGTAAAAGCAACACAGCTCATCACCCTGAACACACCATCCCCACTGTCAAACATGGTGCTGGCAGCATCATGGTTTGGGCCTGCTTTTCTTCAACACGGACAAGGAAGATGGCTAAAATTGATGGGAAGATGGATGGAGCCAAATACAGGACCATTCTGGAAGAAAACCTGATGGAGTCTGCAAAAGACCTGAGACTGGGACGGAGATTTGTCTTCCAACAAGACAATGATCCAAAACGTAAAGCAAAATCTACAATGGAATGGTTCACAAATAAACATATCCAGGTGTTAGAATGGCCAAGTCAAATTCCAGACCTGAATCCAATCGAGAATCTGTGGAAAGAACTGAAAACTGCTGTTCACAAACGCTCTCCATCCAACCTCACTGAGCTCAAGCGTTTTGCAAGGAGGAATGGGCAAAAATTGATAGAAACATACCCCAAGCGACTTACAGCTGTAATCGCAGCAAAAGGTGGTGCTACAAAGTATGAACTTAAGGGGGCGCAATCATTTTGCACGCCCAATTCTTCCGTTTTTTATTTGTTAAAAAAGTTTGAAATATCCAATAAATTTCGTTCCACTTCATGATCGTGTCCCACTTGTTGTAGATTCTTCACAAAAATTTACAGTTTCATATCTTTATGTTTGAAGCCTGAAATGTGGCAAAAAGTTAAAAGGGGCTGAATACTTTCACAAGGCACTGTATACAGTAGATCCTGGAACCAAAGAGAGGGTAACGCTATTTGTGTTAACTGACAATTTCTATACAGTTGACTTGGTTGTCTTATGATGCAGTGATGTCTCTCATGAAGCCGCCTTACCTGGGAGGTGGTAACCATTTCTACCTAGACAACTCCAAAAAGGACTTATTAGACCTGGACTTTGGAGTGTGGTATCATGCGGAAAGGCAAACACGGCTTACCAGATAAGAAAATGTGCTGAGTAAGTACACCCAGAGAGGAACTGTGGTGTAAAATGGAGGGCTCCCTGCTCTTTGTGAAGTGGAAGGACACCCAGGAAGTATCAATGGCTTCCACCAGTCATCTGTTGTATAGAGGGGATACTGAAAAAATATGAGTGAAGGACAATGAAGGCAGCTGGACATGGAAGCATATTCCAGTCCCTCTGGCAGTGTTAGCATATGATCAATGCAAGAAAAGTGTAAACTCTTCAAATCATATGATTCAATATTTCTCAAACCAGCTGGGAATAATGACTGGGTATAACAGCATATTATTACACTTCTTGGATACGGCATTGGCAAACAGAATTAATGTGGAGCTGAAGGACAAGACTCCGCCCGTGACCCACCAAGCCTTTGTAGAGTAGCTTACAACCACACTGTAGAATGACTGTTGGAGTACCTGAATAAATTAAGGTGAAGTAACTGTAGGCTACCTGATAAGGAAAACTAGGAACCTACCCATCCCTGTTGAAAAGCAGATCACTGTCAGGAAGCAGTGTTGTGTAAAAGCATAATTAAATATGTGCCTACAATGAAGGAAGAATGGTGTATATACACTCTCAAAGGCAGTACAAAGAGTGCTTACTACTAATCTGCATAAACCCTGATAGAATGTGTTTTCACAAATGATGACTGGTTGAGATTTGACATTGGTCTAAACTTTGTTTTGTAAGAGAACATGTACTCTTAGTTTCACACTTTTCTTGTAATATTTATAGTGATGGGAAGGAAGTGTGTGTGAAACTGGTATGTCATTTTAAAATTGAATTAGAGTGAAGCTGTCCTGATACTGTTCAGATACTGATACTTTTCCAATGTATGGACATTGATCACCCTCTGGTGGGGTCATATTATTAGTTCAAGTTTTGTTTATTTGTCACGTACAGGAGACACAGATGTAATCACAAGTACAGTGAACATCTTATGACACACCTCAGCAATGCAGTTATGATAAAAGAGAAAAACCAATTAAGAATAGTATAAAAGTAAGCAATAAGAAATAAGGGTGACAGAAGAGTAACAAACTGTATTGGAAACAATGCCCTCTGAATCATAATGGATTGTATAATACAGGCATCTCCATCCCTGGTCCTGGAGAGCTACTACTCAATATTTTCAATTTAGCACACCTAACGCTAATAATTAGCTGTTTTTTAAGGTGAATGAGGCTACATTATGTGTAGTTGGAGTGAATACCTGCACGATGGTAGCACCTTCAATATTAGGGTTGGAGACCCCTGGTATAAGATAATGAGTACACCAAGTAACACCAATATTTTATCAATTATAGTAGTGTTACTGAATAATAATGTGCAGATGTAATTTAACACTGGACTTTTTGCTGTGTAGTGACAATGTTCTCTACATATTGTGAACGTCTCTACCCTGTACTTCACTGCAGGTGTCACGGTTTTGGTGTTGTGTGGAGTAAAAGGAGAAAAACCGACAGGCAGGTAGATGGTGGATGTCAATGGTGGTTGATTTATTCACTGTAATCCGGGAACAGTATGAGCAGGTTGCAGGGTACAGCCTAGGCAAATGCTTAATGAGTATACTGAGATATAGCCTACATGCTCTCACCAGTGGCAAAGACACAGAATAGCTAACAATATTCCTGTAACACACAGGGAAGCGGAATATATAATTACATATAGCAACACTCAATGGCTAAATAAACAGTTAACCCTACCATCCGCACATAGGCGACACTCTTGTCACAACTTACGAACTTTGCATCTCCCGGAATATTCCCACACAACGTAACAGCAATCACAGTGACAATATATCAATGCCCAAGACCTCTTTTTAGTCTGGGCTGTATATATACAGAAGCTAACCTAACGAATACAACCCAGCTGTCCCTAATCATTAATCAAACCGATCTACAAAATACTAGGCTAACCTAATCTAAAACCTATTGCAGCAGCCCAAACCAGAGAGAGGTGTTACAAAGGGACAATTACACATGTTTAACCAAAAATCACAATGCAACCCAAGAAAATGTAAACACAAATATATATCTATACACATTTCCCGAAAACATGCATTCAACTAAACATTTAATAAGGGAGTCCATGTCTCAGTCTATGCACACCAGCCTACACCCACTGGGCTGGATGTGACAGCAGGATTGGTTTAAATAAGATAATACTTAATTGTCTGTTACACATAGGTTACAGAAAATCTTCTTCGACAAGGCTCCAGTCACAAAGGGACATTCACACGGACATATAACAACAAGACATCGGTTACTGAGTTATCAGCTGACTATAATATTCATTTTATGCTGTTCAGTATGGCTATGGCAGAAGGGATAAAGGATTTCTTGTAGGTTTTTTTGTGGGCCAGTGGTACCTTAAAACGCCTGCCTGATGGTAATAGCTGGAAGGAGTGATGGAGGGGGTGTGATCAAGTTGGCTTTCCTGATCACTGAGCGCCTGTGCAGCTCAGATGGGGGGGAAGGGCATGATTCACTATACGTGACAGTCTTGTTTGTGTTTGATGGTGAGTTGATTATACCAGGTAGAGATGTTGAAAGTGAGAACTGATTCAATGAGGGAGCGGTAAACCAAGGTTAACACGTCCTTGCTGATCTGAAAAGTTCTACGTTTCCTCAGCAGATGGAGACGTTGTTGTGCTTTTTTGTATGTTGTGTCTGTGTGTTGTGAGAAGGACAGGGAGTGTCTATTTCTATGCCCAGGTACCTGAATACCAGCATTTGATCCACTGGCTGACCCTGGATGCTAAGTGGCTAGAACAGAGGTGATGTCTTGTCTCTGCTTCTACAGCATAGCTCCTTTGTTTTTGTAATGTTGAGCTCCAAAAGGAGCTCAACAAAAGTTTGGGACAAATTGTTTACTGCCTGCTGGTAGCGAGTTAGGTCATCAATATTAAATGTGTGCAACCATAGCAATGTCATCAGCATATTTATAAAGTGCTATACCTTCACTGTTACACACAATGTTGATGGTGTACACAGAGAAGAGGATTGGAGATAAAACACAACCTTGGGAAAGTCCAGTATTTAAAATAAGTTTGGTTGATTTAACCCCATTAAAAGACACATGTTGTGGTCTGTCCAGCAGAAAACTTTTAGTCCACAGGGTCAGTGTTGGATGAACCTGAAGATCAGAGAGGTGATATAAAAGTTTGTCAATGCTCACAGTGTTAAAAGCTGAGAAAAATTCATAAATAAAATCCTGGTGTGTGGATGTGCTGTGTCCAGGTTTTTGGTGACAGTGTCTAAAAGTGTGAGGCGTGCATCCTCCACACCCTGTCCTGCCCTGTAGGCAAACTGGAATGGGTCCAGCTTGTCTGACACCATGCCTGATAGGAGGTTACAGACCACCCTCTCTGTAACCTCCTATCAGGCACGAGGAGACAGAGGCAGAATCATAGAAATAGAATGGATAGACAGGCCATTCCAATTCAAATCAATGTAGCAGAATGGTCAGAGCAACAGCCATTTTTATGTGTACCATTCCATTGCAAAGATCTAGCGGCCTACTTCCGCATTAAACTGATGTGCATGTTGTCACCATGCCAAATAATAACAATCGCCATTTTGTGTACTAATCGAATGACCACGCCAAGCAGTTCAATGGCAGTTCTATCCATTCTATTTCTATGGGCAGAATACAATTTTGGTGTTTGTATTAGTGGGGACATCCTTATCTTTATTTCACCCTTTTTGGATCCCATACAAATATTCCAATAATAACAGTGTCTCGCAGGTACAAATAATTTAATTAGATTGTATCCATCAATGATCCTCGCTAACGCAGGGTAATGACCTACCCTTCCTAATCATTATGTGCCTAGCAACTCACTGCTCTATCAAATACATATACTGGAGACAATAAAGGTGGTAGATGCCTCTAGATGCCCGAAATCTCACGAAGGTACATCAGCCTGTAATTTGGCTCTCCTCTTCAACATCTCACCTCTGCAGTTCTGTGCTAATTACAGGATGTCGGCCCGACCCTCAAAGACACACAGTAAAAACTATTATTATGCGCAGCTGGTGTAACTTGGCGTACTGGTGTGCTTTCCGTTACCCCCCAGATGGCGCCGTTGCCTCTCTTGTCCCTGATTAGCCTTCATCTGTCCACAATATCATAAATGTATATACACTCACTAGCCACTACAGAGTTGGACCCACTTATTTTACATAATGCCCACAACAAGTCAAAAAATATATCCCCCAACACTTTCCCTGGCTGGCACTGATCATGCACAACTAATATTGTGTCATTTGTCTAATCACAACTTTTGTAGATTTTCCCTCAAAATGATTTTAAGGTAAATTGATCTATTTTTCATATTCAGAAAATATTGTAGATATATTTCAGTGAAGTTAGATCTATATATTTACACCACTACTTAAAGGAAAATCTAATTTTCTTTTAATCAACATTTCATTAAATAATCAAAAATATATGTATAATTGACATAACATTATGACCACCTGCCTAATATTGCATAAGTCCCCCTTTTGCCACCAAATCATCCCTGACCCAATGAGGCATGGACTCCACTAGACCTCTTAAGGTGTGCTGAGGTATCTGGCACCAAGACATTAGCAGTAGATCCATTAAGTCCTGTAAGTTGGGGCCTCCATGGATCGGACTTGTTTGTCCAGCACATCCCACAGGTGCTCGACTGAATTGAGATCTGGGGAATATTGAGGCTCAAACTCGTTGTTGGGTTCCTTAAACCATTCCTGAACCAGTTTTGCTTTGTGCCAGGGTGCATTATCCTGCTGAAAGAGGCCAATGCCATCAGAGTATACAGTGTCCATGAAAGGGAGGACATGGTCTTCAACAACAGTTGATACGTGTCAAAGTAATATCCACATGAATGGCAGGACCCAAGGTTTCCCAGCAGAACATTGCCCAAAGCATCACAGTGCCTCTGGCAGCTTGCGTTCTTCCCATAGTGCATCCTGGTGCCATGTGTTCCCTAGGTAAGCAATGCACACGCACCTGGGCATGATCCACGTGCTGTAAAATATAACTTAATTCATCAGACCAGGCCACTTTCTTCCATTGCTCCATGGTCCAGTTCTAATGCTCACATGCCAATTATAGGTGCTTTCGGTGGTGGATAGGGGTCAGCATGGGCACCCTGACTGTTATGCAACAAATTGTGACGCGTTGTGTTTGTTCTGACACCTTTTTATCAGATCCAACATTAACTGTTTCAGCAATTTGAGCTACAGTAGCTCATCTGTTGGATCGGATTAATGAGCCTTGGCCGCCCATGAACCTGTCGCCAGTTCACTGCTTTTCCTTCCTTGGACCACTTTTGATAGGTACTGACTACTGCATACCAGAAACACCACACAAGATCTACAGTTTTGGAGATGCACTGACCCAGTTTTCTAGCCATCACAAATTGACACAAATACTTATGCTTGCCGCCGAAACCAACACCCTACATCTGCTTAACATTTGTTAGTAGTAAAAGGCTACATTACGGATTTACATTAACAACATTTTATATAGAAGTGATTAAGTAGCCTACTCTCAGTTGATATGTTTGAATATGTTTGAATATGTTTGAATATGTTTGAATATGTTTGAATATGTTTGAATATGTATGAATATGTTTGATTATGTTTGAATATGTTTGAATATGTTTGTTAATAAATAATGAATCGAGTGACTTGGATAATAGTACTTTAGTGGAGTGAGAAGATATGAATATTCACATAAGATATTGGCTGTTGTCTCCACATAACATCTCACACCTATCAGCACCAATTGGTTTATTAGAGGAGCTAATACACAGGATGGGGAAGTCAATGTCGACAGACCACAGAACCACACAGACACTGCCTGAGGGTGAAGAGCATCAAATCAACTACGTAACACGACAGCCACTGGATTGATTACATTTGTGTTTGGTGTTTTCATGAATGTCCCATAAAAGGAGGAATTATGGAATATGCTTCAATATTGCACATGTTATGTTTCACTCTACAGGTAGTATATGCACCTCTCTAATTTCATTTTGATGCATATTGCACATTTTCTGTTCATTCAATAAACCTACTTTCACTAATGAAAGATTACTGTGTCCTTCAGTTATTTAATAGATCAAAATGAAATTGCTGATCCAAACACCCAAATATATATAAATGAATATCATGGAAATATCAGGGGTGCCTAAACTTTTGGATACAACTGTATCTCCACAGCACATTCATTGTGGAGGAAAAGTGGAATAATATTATTCTCTATTTTCTAACCTGCTATTAAAGTACGATACAAGCGCTATGACGGCATTGTCGTGTTGACGCTCGCGGACGGTTTGTAGCCTACTCTTTCATTCATTCCCATGCATTCTATCTCCAGTGCATAGGCGCCCATACGCGAGTATGCGATTCATGTGAAATAGCCTTAAGACTGCATTCTGTCAGTTATTATGCAACATTATAATTTTTGGTCTTAAAATGTATTCACAATGGTATTGTTTTAAAACATACAGTAATGACAATTAATGTAGAATGTTATCAGATTCTATACAAATCAGATTTACATCACTGTCCCACTTAACCTGACAGGACTAGATAAACTGAAACAGCGGTAAACTGGGACACTGTTTAGCTCAAATAGAGCAAAATTTAATCAATAACTATACTCAATGAATTATCATTTTGACATAATTATGTAGAATATATATAACTATTATTGTAGTGGTAATTCATAACATTTAAAAAGAAAAGGGAGGAGAGGAAAATGACAGGAAACAAAGGAAAGAAATGACAGAAGCCTATAGGCAGGAAAGGAAGTATAGCCTGCTTGTTCTAGGGAGTGAGGCCCAACTGAGAAGAGCTAGATGAGTATCAAGATCTACTGTAGCAGTAGATGGCTGCTGTGTATCCCACTGCTGGTTTGCCTTTGAAACTATGCAGGGTCGAGCCAAATCAATCCTTGAATGCAAGACCAAATGCTTCTGGAAGTGGTGTTGGAGAGCCAGTAGGGGGCACTCCTCCCTCAGTTCTAAAGATCATTCCCAATTCCCCAGGGCATTGAAGGGGATATCTGCTGTGTTAAAGTTGCCTAAATCTGGAGGTTAAACGGGAGTCCTGACTCTTTGTAGTCAGTAAAGATCCAATAGTGCATATTGTAAGAGGAGGGGTGGAGGAATATCCTGGACACTTTTCCAATTTGACAGTGATGATGGCAACCTAGCATCCCCAGAGACTTCCCAATGACCCATACAGATGTGCAAAACCTGGCATTCCAAAATGAAATGGCAAATCGTATCAATAGTTGTTCAGAGGAAAATTATTAGTATCCACAAGCCAGAGGCCCAGTATGCTGCAAGGGCAGCTGGGATTAAATTTATAATTCAACTCCAGTGTATTGTTGAATTATACAAATAGGTATTTTCAAATGCTTTTCCCAAAATTATTAGTAATGTGTATTGAATAGTGTCCCACTTTACCTACCAATGTGTTACACTCAATAACCCTTTTTTTTAAAGATAGCTATTTGAGAAAAAAGAGGTGCAAAATGGGGTTTGAAGGGATGTACAATAGCATTCACTAAAAAAACAATAATAACTTTATTTCAACATGAAAATGTAGTGAAAAACTTTTTATTTAAATTGAATAATCATCATTTGCGTTGACGTTAACTAATTTTGATTGTCTATATTGCGATATAGCTACTAAGAAGTGTCCCACGTTAACCCAAACAACCATGTAAAAGTCAGTCCGGTCGTTTGCAAAAGCTAAATCTTTAACACTAAACCTAACTTTAATGCCTGAAACTGAAATTACCCAAAATTGTAACCCTAAACCTAATCGTAGCCTTGGCAATAAACATAACCCCAAGACCAGAAATTGGCTTTGTCCTCAGGACCTGCAAAAGGTCTTAATATGTTTTTTTATCAAGTATTTCTATCCTTGTGAAGACTTCTGTTCCTAATATGTTTGTGTGTGATCTGCTAAACCAAAACACACACGCAAAAACACATTTGCAGGCTGGGTCTATCCCCTTGAAGTCACGTCACCGCCCATTTTGCGCTCATAACAGAGGAGACACGGCTCACGCATCAGGTATTATGCATAATTCCATAATTACCCGTTAGACCAAGAACCCGTATACTTACTGCAATAATTTGGTAGGCAAAATCTGCCGTCTTATTTGCTAATGTTCGCTTCAAATTTGCATTGCTTAGTGGACCGCATGTCTTTCGATTTGAGCATCTGCTAGCAGAAGATGATACAAAAGACATCGGCAGAATTAAACTAGAAAACGCATTGCGATGCAGAAGCAACCATGGGGATTGACAATACAACAGAATATGCGGTCGTAGAATAATAATGAGAATTGTGTTGCTAGCTTGCCCCGTTATAGACAATGTGACAGCCTGCTTCAAGGCCGACCTGACTCTGCATTCCAACGATTTCAACCCAACGATTCTGCCAACCGGAGAGACACCGACGCTAAACAGTACGTGTCTCAAAGCCAGCCTGCCTCTCCATCCCAGTAGTGGAATTTCGGCCACTGAAGAGGTAACCTGCTGCTGCATGATTTTGAAGCATTAGGCTACCGGGGGGTTGGGGACGAATTCATCGTGATATCCACTCTCAATTCTACGGATAAAATCTGTGCTCTCGTTTTATTTTTAGGGATTTGTTTTCCTGCACCTCTGCGCAAAAGGTAAGCCATGTCTAGTCTTCCCGATGTACCCAATGGCAAATTATACTTTTAGTGTTTGCTGAAACGATGGTGAAATTGAAAATAAAGAATATTAGGCTATAGATAAACGACTATATTTGTATGGTAGACTGATGCCTATTGTGTTATACACGATTTAAAGCCTGCGTATTTTCAAATAAATAGGCATTAAGAAATGACGTAGGGAATTCCCAGTGTAACCCAATAGAGTGCAATGATAGAATGCGATCCTGCTATAGTCATGTGCGCAAGGAAATGCGCCTCGAATGAACGAGAGCGTTTTAAGATGTAAATAAATTCTGGCAGCTATAGCTAGTAGACTAGTGCTGTAGTAAAACCGAATGTACAATTCGTCTGCAATACTGAGATAATTATGCTATAGAATATTATGAAAATTTGAGTTTTGTGTGCTACATTTTGTAAAATAACTTTGCGGTGCATATAATGCCCTGGGCCTCGTTTTTCAAAGTATGGAT
Organism: Umbra pygmaea; assembly: GCA_016801145.1. NCBI lineage: Eukaryota > Metazoa > Chordata > Actinopteri > Esociformes > Umbridae > Umbra > Umbra pygmaea. The sequence continues at coordinate 12,880 of JACXGM010010549.1, read as the reverse complement.
ATTGGCTGTCATACCGGATCATATGAATTAATTAAACGGAAGTCCACATTCAAAATATTAGGCTTCCATTCTATTCACATTTTTGTGACTTTAAACTCATCCGAAAATCAAGATAGTTATGGACTCATATGCTATGTGCGTTGACATCATGCAGTTGTATTCTATTTTTAGGCCACCTCACGACTGTTGTCGTTTTATTATGTTCAACTGACAAAAAATGTTGGGGAATATAAATCAAGACCGTTTAATATCATAAATACCATGTGATGAGTTCGCTCAGGCTTTTTATAGTTTTTTACTGTTATCTTTCCTGGATAAGAAGCCTATCCATTTCACATAAAATCGAACAGAATCCTGTGCATATGCAGATCACATATGTAATTTTCTATACATCTACAGTATATGGAAAAAGTGGCAGGGTGTTGAGTAACCTTTCATACTTTTATAACTCTGCTGTTGAATTCCTTCCTGCTTTCAAGATTCTCACGCACACTGCTCTGACTTGATCAACTTGATCATTTAGCCTATATCTCTGTATCATATTTGTGAATATCTGAGATTAAATGGCCGAAAGGAAAACATACTGACTATTTGAACGAACATTCCAAAATGTTGCTCTAAAATGTTTTCACCCCGTGGACTATTCCAAATTTGATTTGGTTACAATGAAATAAAAAATATTTAATTATGGCTTTTTGCCACTGATCAAAAACAAACAACAAACTCAATGTCAAAGTGAAAATTAAAATCTACAAATTCTTTATAAACATAATTGAGTCTGTCAGATGGCTCATTGGATTGAGAGTCAGACCTTTAGTCAGAAGATTTCTGTTTAGATTCCCATGTATGGGTGTATGCTAAATGTAAATGCTCAAGTTTTCATCACTTTTACTTCAGTATTCCACATCTAAATGAGCTGTGTGGAAGCAAAATGGCTTTAGATGTCACATAATTATTTGAATGGTGTTAAATAAAGGTGTTTCACATGATTTCAGATGAACTACACCTGTCTCTGGGAGGTCCCCCAGTTGGTTATTAGGCTATAATTGCTAACAGAAACTAAATCATGACACCAAAGGAACATTCAAAGTAAATCATGAACTATGTTCTTCCAAAGCACCAATCATTGGTAGAATATAAGTACATTCCCAAACCACTGAATATCCCAAGAGCATGGTAAAGTCCATGAAGAAATAGAGAATATTTGAATCAGGGAGTCTGTCTAAAAAAGGCTGTCCTTAAAACCTGAGTATCTTAGGCAAGGAGGGCACTAGTCAGGGAGGCCACCAAGAGGTCTATAGCAACTCTAAAGGATATACAGTTGTCCAGTGATGAGCTGTCTTGAGAGAAACTACGACAAGGTGGATTAAAGTTATTTGGTCTGATGAGACCCCAAAACAGCGTTTTGGAACTCTAAGCACTGTGCTTTTCAAAAACCTAACATCCTGAGAACACCCTCCCTACCTAGAAGCATAGGGTGGCAGCATCATGCTATGGGGATGCTTCTCTGCATAAGGGCCTGGACAGCTTGTGAAGATAGAGGGCAAAATGGATGCAGCAAAGTAGAGAAATCCTGGATGAAAATCTGTTAAAGTCTGCAAGCAACCTGAGAGATTGTGCAAAAATACCTTTGTCCAGATATGCAAAGTTGTGATAGACTCATGGCTGTAACTTCTACCAAATATTGACTAAAATGGGGTGAATACTTATTCAATTCTTATTTTTTGTATTTGTAATTAAATTAGAACAATTCAGATTAATTCTTTCACTTTCCACTTTTACATCATAGATTTTTTTTGTTTCTCATTTGCAAAACCAACAAATTAAATCCATGTAGATGTATTGTCATATAATGTACAAGGGTGAATCCAAGGAAGTTAATAATTTTCCAAGAATATAGGCAGGCTGTAAAAAAAAGTGTTTTTTTACTTATGCAATATTAAGACAAATTAGAGTGGTCGATAAATGACAAATTTGCAGCCACATTCTTGCTTCTTCCATCAATTTCACAATTGTAGAAACTCTGTGAACCAGACCAGCCTAATAATTCAACCTGGTTCAGCTCAGCTGTGTCAAACGCCTTTTTTGTGTGTGCCTTCTTTGGGAAATAAGTGTATTAAATAGATCAATTCACAAGTTAATGATCACAGGGTGTTTTCATATCATAAAGCCTTTAACCATTGTATTTTGTCTATGTACTTCAAACACCTGTGGCCTATTGCTAAACAATTTACCAACCAATTAGAACAGTAATTCTTCTGACAAATGTATGGTTCAACCTCAACTATGGTTTAAACCACCAAATTATTGGTAAAACCTACAGTATTTACAGATATGCATAGTGTCATACCTCAACTCTATGTTAAGGTGCTATTGGTAGAATTAAATCCGTAATTGAATGGAACTACTTCCTCTTCCAAGTGACAAGCTTACAATCACTGTACAAACATTACAAATACTGCAAGGAAAATTTTTATTGCATACTGATTCCACTCTATGCAGTGCTTTTTTACACACAAAAGCATGGCCTAAAATGCATAAATTGGCAAATGGCAAATAAATAAATATGCACTGCATAGTGTAGGAAATAACTGTCCAATCTAAATGGCTTTTTAAATAATCATGAAATACATGTTATACAGCTGGTCACTGAAAGGGAAAGTAGTACTGTTTTCACTCAGCAAATTCCGACACAGTGCACCTTTAAGTGGTAAAAAAACAACAAAAGAATGACACTCAAGTGTCGCTAAGGTAAGATCAGGTGAGTTAGATGTGTCTGTCTGTGCATATTGTGTTGACAATGCACATTTTCATGTACAATAAAGCTGAATGCATAATAATCTTCACTTCCATTGTGATTTGAAAATATTCTAAAGTGGAACTGCGTGTAACAAAGGCAAGTCTGGACGGGAGTCACGTTTCTGGCATCCACTTACACTGCAGGTCAGTGAGGGATACCTCCCAGCTCATGACACATTTCAGACACGTATTCCCACAGGGAAGCGGCAAGCGGAATGGTCATTACGGTATCTCCTATATACTGCTGGGAACACTCTGGCACAGGCTACTGTTAGGGACCTTATACTGAGTGTCTCATGAGTATTGTGTATTGACAAACTTTACATGTTTAAGTTAACTGCATTTCCCGTAGTTCATGGATGTTATCCATCCAACATACTGTTTGTATAGCTGTGGTGTTCATGTAGACTGCGCACTGTTATCATGTATTTTTGTGTGTAGATCAAGGTGTGCAGTACGTCATAGATGCATTGCTGACAGCGTGTGTGTGTATGAGTATTGAGTGTGTGCTGGTCTGGCTGGAATTCAGTCCTCACTGCAAGTGTTTGTGAGGCACAATAAGATCCCAGTAACACTCTTCCTGCCAGCTCTCCAAGGTGCCCGTTCTGTCAAGCGATAAAAGTGCTGCAGTCACCTCCACAAGAAAACAGAGGGGTCCCTATGCTGACATCAATATACCCACACACATGAAAATACTCAAGCCCAGTGTTTTGTTTTTGAGGGCAACTGGGAGTAGAGAACTTCTCGAAACACCAAAATGGCCCATTACCACTGAATCCGAGCAATACCTCGGTAGCTCCTACTCTGTTGACTTACATAGGATTGCTATTAGAAGGCCACATACTGTCAGTCTGTGAACATGCCCCAGATTCCTGAATATCAGCACCATAAATTTGAACTAATAACCAAAGCTATTCAGGCTTAACATAATGGGCTGATACTTAAGCAGCTTAGCAGCAAAGAAGGTCAAAGATGGTTTAGTAGGAAGATAGGCAGATAGGCTTCTCCAATGGAAATCCCAGATCACACATGTAGGCAATGTTCTGGCGACGTCTAGCTGGCAAAGCCCATGTGCAACACAACGTCATCAAGCGTAATGTTCGTAATGAAAGTGTCAGCCACATAGGACAGGATCAAATCTAGATTTTGCCGTTTAATTTAGAGAAAATCAACAGCTGGTCAAGGAAATTATCTTTACTCCTATTGACTTTTGGAACTCCAAACCCTGGCCAGCTTTTGAAGTATTACAGGATTCTTGCGATATTGCACCTTTGAATGTAAAGTCAAATGAGTAGCCCAATCCAGATCGAGCACCTCTGCGCCCCCCCCGCCACATTATGGCATCTACACAAACAGGAAATTAAGCCTTTCGCTGACATCACCGTAGGCAAGTTCGTATGGTCTCATGAACGTATTTGTGCACATATACATTACACTAGCACACATCTGCATTCACACTTCCGTTATGAGATTTGGTAATTAAGATCCATCAATGCTTTGTCTGTTCAAAAATAAAAAGCAATACTCAGCACACTCTTGCTACTATAGCCAGCAGGGACACAACCACCTGCATATGCTATAATGTGAGCGCACGTTTCTGTGCATGCTGTAAGGGAATGCAGTATTCAGCGCCTTGCGTTGTGAAGATTCAGCGATTCTGCGTAGCAAGAGATGGTTACGAACGGTGGTATGTGCACTCTTGCCTACTGATACTTATCCTACCTGACTCATTATGCCTTTGAGAGGACCGTATTTTATCTGGCAAGACTGTTATAGACAGGAAGCTTGGAAAACAGACAGGTGTCAATCGATATTTACAAGGACAAACACCCTTTAGCAGGCAGACAAAGTTGTTGCGAGATTTCAACTTTCCCGCTTTCTGCTGTACATGTGCATTAATGTTGGTGGAATAAAGGTGCATAATAAACAACAGACATTTCCCTTTCCAAGCATCCTATTTTTTCATAGTTTATTTCACCAACTTCCTCTTTGAATCCTGTAGATCTGTATTATAATTGAATACTGTAATGTAAGCTGTAGGAGGTAAGGGTAAATGCTGGCTGCAAAAATAAATTCTCAAAATTCCTAGATTTAAATAATTTCTGGATCAAAATGCAAAATAATTAAGTTGTTGAAATGGAAAAAATAACAGATTATACCAGTAATTGTTGCCCAATGGAATAGCTCTTTCTTATTTTTGACGAAAAAAATAAGATTCTAAAGCATATGCCTGGATCCAAATGAGCCAAAAATGTGTAATTATTTATAGACCTAACTATAAGATACAATGCTCAATCAATTTCACATGCTGTTGTGCAAATGGAACAGACAACAGGTGGAAATTATAGGCAATTAGCAAGACACCCCCAATAAAGGAGTGGTTCTGCAGGTGGTGACTACAGACCACTTCTCAGTTCCTATGCTTCCTGGCTGATGTTTTGGTCACTTTTGAATGCTGGCAGTGCTTTCACTCTAGTGGTAGCATGAGACGGAGTCTACAACCCACCCAAGTGGTTCAGGTAGTGCAGCTCATCCAGGATGGCACATCAATGCGAGCTGTGGCAAGAAGGTTTGCTGTGTCTCTCAGCATAGTGTCCAGAGCATGGAGGCGCTACCAGGAGACAGGCCAGTACATCAGGAGACATGGAGGAGGCCAACAACCCAGCAGAAGACCGCTACCTCCACCTTTGTGCAAGGAGGAGCAGGAGGAGCACTGCCAGAGCCCTGCAAAATGACCTCCAGCAGGCCACAAATGTGCATGTGTCCACTAAAACGGTCAGAAACAGACTCCATGAGGGTGGTATGAGGGCCCAACGTCCACAGGTGGGGGTTGTGCTTACAGCCCAACATCGTGCAGGACGTTTGGCATTTGCCAGAGAACACCAAGATTGGCAAATTCACCAATGGCACCCTGTGCTCTTCACAGATGAAAGCAGGTTCACACTGAGCACGTGACAGATGTGACAGAGTCTGGAGACACCGTGGAGAACGTTCTGCTGCCTGCAACATCCACCAGCATGACCAGTTTGGCGGTGGGTCAGTAATGGTGTGGGGTGGCATTTCTTTGGGGGGCCGCACAGCCCTCCATGTGCTCGCCAGAGGTAGCCTGACTGCCATTGCACCACAGACTGTCCAGCAGTTGGCTGATGCTTTAGTCCAGGTCTGGGAGGACATCCCTCAGGAGACCATCCGCCACCTCATCAGGAGCATGCCCAGGCATTGTAGGGAGGGCATACAGACACTAGGAGGCCACACACACTACTGAGCCTCATTTTGACTTCTTTTAAGGAGATTACATCAAAGTTGGATCAGCCTGTAGTGTGGTTTTCCACTTTGATTTTGAGTGTGACACCATATCCAGACCTCCATGGGTTGATAAATTGGATTTCCATTGATAATTTTTGTGTGATTTTGTTGTCAGCACATTCAACTACGTAAAGACGAAAGTATTTCATACGATTAGTTTATTCATCAAATCTAGGATGTGTTATCTTAGTGTTCACTTTATTTTTTGGGCAGTGTGTTTCACACAGTTATAAACAAATTCTCCAGGCATCAGAAGGATTATCTAGGTCCAACAACTGAGCATTCTTTTTTTACTAACCTTGGGAAACTGCAACTATTGTTGCACACATGGATTTATGTAAAGATATTTTAGTTATTTAGAAGATGTTCTTTTCAAGATGCATTCAGTTAGGACAGCCACACATCAGGCATAGTAACTCTGTTATTGTCATGTAGTTCTAAACAAAGGCAATGCTGCTTCAGAAGTTTAACCATCCTCCATAGTCTCTCTGGGCAGTGGTCCAGTGGACCTTATATGGACATGGATCAAATTACATTTTTATGTTTGCCTCATATGAAAAACACAGTTCAAACCTGATATTGGCCACTTTCGTAGAGAAACATGCAATGATGTATATAAGAAAAACATATTTTATGAGTCATCGATAAATACTATACGAAAAGGAAGATTTTGTGGACTGAGCATTACATAACTGCAGTACAAGTGTTCAGATATATCTTCCTCTCTGCCGAATACACCTCCACTTGTGTACTCATATAATCCTCCTCCTGTGTGTGTGTGTGTGTGTGTGTGTGTGTGTGTGTGGGTGCATGCATCATTCTGCAAACGACAGTACTGACTTAAATAATGATGGCCTGTGGGTGTGTGTGTGTGGACATGTAGCTTGGTACGTTTTTATTCCTGTTTCCATGTTGTGTGCCCTGATTGTACACAGCAAAATCGTCCAGGGTTAAATAAACTAAGATAGTGTTAAAGTAATACTCTCAGTGTTTATATAAAACACTGAGACTGTTACTTTAACACTCTCAGAGTTGATTTAACACTGTGATTTAGCTGTGTATTACTGTAGGCTTGTTGACACATGGACATCCATGACAGAATCACTATCCCCAGGTTCAGCTGGAAGTGAGAGCAGTTGTAAACACGCAGGTGACAAGATGTGTATCTTCTCTAGCATTCTGAGCACTATTGATCAATACAGGATTAAAAAGAATTATCCAAATAAAAGTCAGCGATGTGATGTTGAACATCTGGTGAGCAGAATTGTATAGGCGTTACCTTGCTAGTGGGGTGGGGGGGGGGGTGGGATTGAACCAGGGTCCAATCGGTTGCCCTATCCAACTACGCCACCTTGACACCCCTACATAGTGATTGCCTGATCATGTCGGGTGCAGATTTGTAGATTTGTGGTAACTACTGTCACTGGGCATGATGCAATTGTGCAATTTAATCTGTCTATTTCTGATGGAAGTGTGAATGTTTGTATGTAAAATCTATGTCGTCTGAATGTCTGAATATATAAACAAATTTACCGTGGTAAAGAAATACAGATAAAATAAATACATTTCAGTTACATACAACATGCAATAGGATTTGACTCCTAGTAATGCTACTGTATTTAATGGAGACAAATGGAGTAATCATTGAGCAGGCCGGAACCATTGAGTCTACAGGGTACAGTTTAGAACGTCAGTTGGGTAGCAGAATTATAGGCATTCTGAATGTGAGATTATTGACATAAATATACACATTCTGAGTGCATGTTTCCTGAACCCTTGCACACCTTAAGCATGTAAAAAACGAACATAACATCCATTATAATTGCTGGTTATTGCACACTGGACGTAAAAAATGTGTAATAAATTATTAACTTGTGTTATATAACAGAAAAGGGGAAAATATAATGTAATGTAACTAATAACTAATTTCTTGAAATGTGAAACTATCACGTTACTGCAGGTTACTTTTTACCAAAAAAGTAGTCTGACTACTGTAAAGCATTACTTAGTAATGTGTTATCCCCAACACTGCCCATAACATTTTGCTTCAAGCCTGATTGTACCAATAAAACACTAGAAATCGTGTATATAGAAACTCTGAAACATTATGTTTGTTACCCACTAACAATTCACTTTTGTGATATTACTCCAATTTTTGCTGTGATAAAAAATCATTAAAGTGTTTAGCCTCTTGCAATTGTTGAAGACCTGCTGTTTTTTACTAGCATCACTGACTTAATGTAGAAGCAGTTTGATGAATTCTGTCAATCTTGCTTCTAAAGTTTACTTTCAGAGATTTACTGCTGGATTTAGCTCTTATTAAGGATCTTCAGAAAAGGTCTGAACTTAATGAAAATGTGTGTGAACATAGACATTGCCATAGAAGGTATCAGCCATTTTGGATGTACAGTCACTTATACAGAGCAAATTCTCCAGTGTTAAATTAACAGTGTCAGTTTGGACTCATATAGACACTGAACCAGTGTTAAGTGGTAACACTACCCAGTGTTATCACTTAACAATGTTTCAGTGTCTGAATCCACACTGACAGTGTTAATTTAACACTGGAGAATTTGCTGTGTATGTAATGGCTGATCCCTCCTGATAGTATGGTTGGTCACGCGATCACAACTTCTTTCATGTAATCAGATGATATCAGCCAATACATTGTACTGCGATCCATACAAATAAACACACTACTTAACATAGAGATGGCCTCAATAGTGCTGACCTTGCTAGAAACAACCATATAATGGCCTGGAATGTCAAATGAGTCTGCTTTCTGTCTTTTTGAGTCATACATTTAAAGCTGAGATGAGCGAGACAATCAGTTGGACACACCGAGATTTTAACAAACATACACTGGCTAGTCAAAGTTCCCCCTTTCAATTTACAGATGGGCTACAGCCTTCTGTGTGCAATGGTCTACAGACAAATAGAACCGCTTAGTCTGTTTGAAAATATTGCTGAACAGTGATGAGACATGAGCCCAGCGAAGATCAGCCTAAATCAGAAATGAATGTTGCTAGCATTAGCTCATATTATACCCTAGCCTCCAAAAAAGCCTAGTCTGTGGCTCAGCACATCTAAAATAAGCTCATGTTGGATAAGAATGTATAATGTCCCCCTTTCTCACACTTAAAAGCTCTGGTTCAGAATCGCACAGCTACAGAGTCCTCCCCCTGATATATCCCAGTGGGCCTTTACTGATTTAAGAGCTTCAATAGAGGCAGCTGCCACTGATTTTCTCTGATGGGTCGCTACTTCCTCTTTTCTGGGGCAGTCAATCTGACAGACTCCTCAGAGGAGAGATGGGGAGAGGAAATTAGTCATACTTAGGTATTGAGGGGGTAGTAATAGAGAGAGGGTCAAACATGTGGGAGAGAGAAAAGAAAGAGTATAGCTAAAAATGGCTGGTGCTACAATTAGCCCAAAACGCTACAGCTGGACATTGTCCTTGTTATGGAAACATGTCTCTGTTGCAATATATTCTGCTCCAGATTTTCTATCCTATTGCATGATTGTAATCTAGAGGTGAAACAGTCAGCAGTTTAGCGCTAACTCAGCTTTCATGATGTCATTCCCTTATTCATTTAGTAAGTTGATTAGAATGGAGAGAATCACTCAGTATGTAAATTGGAACCACTAGGCCTTGGCTGAACTGTATTAGAAATGCATTGGTCTTTGACAGCAAATCCCAGTCTTGTTCTGGGATCCCTTGATTGCCTTTTACTGACTTGTCGAGTATTCAGTGCATTTGGTATGTGAGCAGTCTTCCTCTGTATTTGTTTTTCTGCTTCTGGTCCCTGACTTTGTTTTCTACTTCTCTGCCCTAGCCTCCAGGTCCAGGTACTTGCTGGTTGGACAGTGTGGTTTGGATTAAAGGAGTGGACTATGCCGGCTGTGTCTTCCACCCATCTTTGCTCACAGATAGCTCAATGCCCTGAAGACGTGGTTCTACTTTTACGATGTTCAGATAGAAAATGGTCAGAACTTTAGCTACAACACAAATATTGGAGGAATAACATCTACAGCCTAAACAAGAAACGCTACAGACATTTTCATCTGAAGACTAAAGCTGTAGCAAGTTAACATATTAAAAGCTCAAGGTGGACTAAAACCTGACCAAAACTTTACCAAAAATCATCATGGATTCCATGTTAACTAAGCCTCACTAAACTTCACAAACTATTGCAAGCACACTTTGTATTTCCTGATTTGGCCCCTCATAGTCACCATGCGGCCCTCTCTTGCCACGGCGGTCCTTCCCAGGACACGCAATCAACCCCACACAGCCCAAACCCACCATACTCATGGATTGACCGCACACGTGGGCCGGGAGCACCTGTCAGCACCGCGGAGGCGTAGCCCGCACCTTCGACACACACTCAGCCCAGAAAACCTGCGAAGCCTGGCGGAACGTGGCGGTGCCGCTGGTGAAACTGCTTCGGTGGGGAGCAGCCCGATGGGTCTTCCAAGGGCCAACAGTGATACAGATCTGGTGACATCGCAGAGCCGCTCGTCGCTGACGGCATCCACGCTGGAGTTCACGCTGGGAAGGGGCCAGAACCTGGTTATATCCTGGGACATCAAGGAGGAAGTGGACGCCACTGACTGGATAGGCCTCTACCATATAGGTGAGACAATCAGCCTGTTGGTTTTACTTAGTAACTACGAACCACAAATGTAAAGATATTGTAATCATTGCCCTCAGGTATAAGCCTTTGCAGAATGCTATACTCCAGAATACACCTGATTCAACAACTCAAGTAATGAAATAGACCTTGTGTGTTTGTATGAGGCAGGGTGTGTGTTTATTTTCATACATCATGGCTATCTGTGTACTAACTGTACTGAAAACATATTAGGATAACTGACAGAAGTTACAAACAGGTGCTTAAATAAGGTGAAACGTGGTAGCTCGTTGTCATGCCTGCAGTACAACACAGGCTGAAAAACATGCATCTAACAATTATTTCTTGACACTCTGACCAAATACATAGATTCTGTCAGCAGAGTAACTCACGCAGACAACAGGGGATACTGTTTCACATCAATCAGTTTTTCTCTGACTGGCGGAGTTTATTGAAATATATGTGCATGTGCATTCATTCAATCGCTAATTAGACACGTGACATACACTCCGCAATATGATTGCTTGCTTCCAAAATAAAATACAGTAAACAAATCAAGTATGACTGAGAGCACATTATTATTGATCATAAATCTCAACACCCCCACTTGCTCTCACATTCCTATTTAATCATTTCAATACAGGCACAGGAGTCATACACCAAACATAAATGAGTTGAATTTCATTAACTTAGACTTTGTTGCTGGTTTTGTCAAAATGTCCGCAACCATATCATCAGTTGGACAGTATTCCATATTAATTCTGCCCTCCTTTACGACAGATCTCACAAAATGACATTTAACGTCCACATGTTTACATCGTTGTCTGTATACAGGGATTTTCGCTAAAGCAATGGCCCCCTGCTTGTCCTCATACACTCTCGATTCATATTTCTGACCATCAATGTTCTCTAACAATTGCTGTAGAAATAAACATTCCTGTACAGTTGCTGCTAAAGCCATATATTCCGCTTCACAAGTTGACAGTGCAACAGTGGGCTGTCGTTTGGTCTTCCACCAGTGGACCGTTTTTGTTTAGGCTAATACAGTAACCTGTAGTACTCCGTCTATCAGCTACGTCAGTTGCCCAATTTGCGTCACTGTATGCATGAATCAAGTTATCGTTTTCACCCTTTTTGTAACACAATTCTTTGTCTTGTGTCCCCTTCGAATGCCTTAAGACATGCCTGACAGTGTTCCACTGTTCGGTGGTAGGTCTTGTGAAATACTGTGATAGTGTGCTTACTACAAAACTTAGGTCTGGTCTTGTGCATGTTGCCAGATAGATTAAACTACCTACTACCTCTCTGTATTTTCTAACATCACACAGATCCTCAGCGTCATCAGTGTAGTTTAATTTCTGTTCCTCTGGACTTACAGTTTTGCATGTCGAATTTCTGAAGTATTTTCTTAACATACTTATGTTGTGACATCTTAACACAACCACAATCTTGCTCGTAATCAATACCAAGGAAGTGTGTCACTTTCCCCAAGTCCTTCATTCTAAATTTTGCATTGAGCGCCCCTTTAACATCATGAAGTACATACACAGTGTTTTCTGCAATAATCCCAACCCATATGATTATATAAACTCTCTCAGTTTCTGTCACCTTTGTGTACACACAATGATCGACTGGGTTTTGAACAAATTCCATATCACAAAGATACTCGTTCAACATTTGGTTCCAGTTCCTGCCCGACTGTTTAAGTCGATACAGCGATTTTTTCAATTTATACACCAGTTTTGTACTGTCTTGAGATTTCATCACGTAACCCTCTGGCTGTTTCATGTAAATATCACACTCTATTGGTGCATGTAAATAAGCAGTAATCACATCCATTTGATGAACAATCAGATTTTCCTGTACTGCCTTCTGAATTAATACTCTGATGCTTGTCATACTGGCGTTCGGAGAAAATGTCTCATCATAGTTAATGCCTCTCTTTTTTTTATGGGAAGGATCAGCTTAAGTATTCGACATAGGTATTGTCTTCGTTCTAAAATGTGCATCATTTCCAATCCCACATTTTTTTATATTATTGCGGTCTATTTTTTACCCCATCCTAACCTTTACCTGACCAGTATTTGGGACCAATTGCATTTCACATTTTAACATTTAGCTCTCGCTTATGCATTTTACAC
>JACXGM010010548.1:15412-26212 GCA_016801145.1 Umbra pygmaea | reverse complement strand
AAACTCTCTCGACTTCAGCTCCATCGATGTGTATGGGGGCAGGGCCCTTCCTCTGCTGCTTCCTAAAGTCCACTATCATCTTTTTTGTCTTGCTGACGTTGAGAGAGAGGTTGTTGCTCTGGCACCAGGTAGCCAAGGCTCTAACCTCTTCTCTGTAAGCAGTCTCATCGTTGTTGGAGATGAGACCTAGGATGGTTGTATCGTCAGCAAACTTTATGATGGTGTTGGAACTGTGTGTGGCCACACAATCATAATGTTCACCATGATGTGACAAAGACAGCACACCACACACTAACAGATTTTCAACCAGAGTCCTGACTGTGAACATGCTAAATCTCTCAAGACTTCAGAATAAGCATGACCTCTTCTCCTTGTCCAAGTCTATCATGGTATTGTTTACAAGACACGTTGTATAAACATTTGTGGTGTTGCTACAAATCGACGAGCTGATCCTCCATCTCTGCTGTTCAAATCAATGTAACTTAAAGATGCACCATGACTGTGTTTGTTATGCTTCCATCTTCTCTCAGCTTGCTTTCTGATTGGATAGTGTTTCGTTTCACGTGATAATCACCAGGTCGTGCGCGGTTTGTCCTCTGGGTTACCCCCACACATAAGGATTTCTGATCGTAAATATTCAACATGTTGATTAGCGATCTGTGTGGCTGCGACGTTCTTCCAAGCAGGTTTGGTCACTCTCAACACACGTCACACCAAGGGAAAATCTGATAAAATAATCAGTAGAACCATCAAGATAATCGGGACATACCTAAGATTGTTGGAAGGGGGATAATCGGCCCAAAATCAGCCCGATTATCTAGAGTAATCTTGCCCGTGTACAACCAGTCACTTCCCAGATCACACACCATGCTAATTGTCCCCCACCTGACACCAATTGTAGTGATTTTGATCACTTCATAAGAAACCTGGTGGTTCCATGATGTGTAATAATATACCTTGGTTAGAAAAATGCTTTCAAAAGGGCTCTGGGGGATAAAGTTGTGGAAACACAGAAGTTAAGAGAAGGAGTAAAAAGATTTAAAATGCTTCAAGTATACCTCTGAGTACAGTTCAGAGTATTTTTAGAAAGTGGAAAGTGTATGGCAACAAGATCTTGCCTAGATCAGGTGGTCCCTCCAAACTGGATCTTCAGGGATTGATTGATCAGGGAAGCTACCAAGAGGCCAGTGGGAACTTTGAAGGACATACAAATCCATATGGCTGAGATTTCTGTCACATGCACAGACCAACCCATCTCACAAGCTTTGTAAAATGTTAACATGTATGGCAGGGTGCAAAGAAAGAAGCCTCTTCTAAAAAAGGCCTCCTAGAGTATCATTTGCACTTGGAAGATCCCATTGCCATGTGGAAATTTGTTATGGTCAGATGACACCATTTTGAACTTTTTGGATTGAACTGCACACATTGTGTTTGGCAAAAACCAAACACAGCACACCAACCAAACCACAGAATACCTACTGTGAAGGTGGTGGCAACATTATGTTGTGGGGGTGTTTCTCTTCAGCGGGGACTGGGCAATTGGTCAAGATTGAAGGGAAAATGGATGCTGCACACAAGTACAGCCAAATTCTTGAGGATAACCTGCAGCCCCCTGTTAGACAGCTGAAGATTGGCAGGTGGTTCCAGATTACCCTAAACACACCACCAAAAAAACTATGCAGTAGATTAAGGATAGCAAAGTGAACGTCCTTGAGTGGCCAAGTCAGAGCCCTGACATAAATCCAATTGAAAATCTATGGATGGAATTAAAGACAGCAGTCAGTTGCCGCTCACCACGAAATTTGACTGAACTTGAACAATTCTGCAAAGAAGAATGGGCAAATATTCCCCAATCTAGGTGTGCAAAGCTAATACAGACATATCTAACAGACTAATGGCTGTAATTAAAGGAAAAGGTGGCTCTACGTACTATTAAATCATAGTACTAATCACTTTTCCAACTCTGTTATTCTAGTTTTATTTAATTTCTTTCCATTTTTTTCCATTTCCACCAGCCAATCAGCATTTAGGATTGATCCACCCAGTTTATAACTGCTTATATAATAACATTCTTTATTTCAGACCCAGGGGGATCCATATCACAATTAAATACAAAAATACATATTAGAGGATTATGTCAAAGGTAAGATTTATGTTTAAAATATATTTGTCAATGTCTGCCTTCCCTGGGTTTGCCTTACCTGTTGACACCCAGGATCTTGTAATAGTCTCTTTTGCGGGAGAGTTTGAGCAGTTTCTGAGCTCGCTCCAGGCCTTCTCGGAGGTCGTTACTGTCCATGTCGAACTCCCTGGCTTCCTTGTAGTCCTCCACCGCTACCGAGATACAGTGAGGGGAAAAAAATAAGAAAGTGAGGATTGCTCACACAAAATATTTGACAAATCTGGCACAATGATTGCACAGAAACGTGTCTGTGTACTAATCAGCGCGCCTTAAGACTGCCTCTTGGGTAGAAAGGCTTAGTGTACATTTGCAGATTGGAAAGCCAGTGTTTGAGCACTTCAGTGGAAACAAATGCCACACAATGTCATCATTCCATTTTACAGTAACATTCAGTGGACATAGGGCTGGGCGATATGACCAAAAAATGATATCACAATATAAAATAGATATTTTTTCGATACGATATGCCTGACGATATATTGAATTATATATATATAGGACCTGCTGTGACTTGATTAAATCAAAGTGTATAGTCTGCTGTATAAACAAATAAAAACAATACATACAAAAAAATATTGATTGACCTTGTTATATTTCTGTTTAGAAGTTTCAGGTAAAACTGAACTACGAGCAATATGAAATACTCCTCATTTGTTGGCTGTTTCTTTGTTTCAAAACAAAATAAGCTGTTATCGCGATATGTCGATATGGGATATTCTTCTGGATATTTTTTTCAAAAACTCGATAACGATAAATATTGAATTATCGCCCAGCCCTAGGTGGACATACCTTTCTCGTACTCCTGGTTGAGGATGAAGGCCTCGGCTCGGTCTCGCAGGATGTTGGGATTACGAGGCTCTCTCTGGTGGGCTTCAGAACAGATGTCGATTGCCTGGTCGGCCATCTTGTTCTGGTAAAGACAGAGATAAAGCAATATTACATGTTCAGTCAATTAGTGTTGACTCGATTAATCCACAAAATCTGTTTATTCAATAATTCAGAAAGTAATTTTGACATTCAACGACCAATGAATTTGAATTTTGTAGCGGAACATGTGATGTTGAATAAGTTCATAAACTGACTATTTCATGGGTTGAACTACACTGAACGAAAATATAAAACGTGACACTTTTGTTTTTGCTTCCATTTATCATGAGCTGAACTCAATTAGCTGAATCACAAACAAGTTGGTAGGCTGCGGAACTGGCCGTAGTGCAGAGTCCACCTGTTGTGGCTTTAAATCACTGCGTGGGAGTTGTCAGTTTCGCTCCCTCAAAACTTGCGACATCTGTGGCATTGTGCTGTGTGATGAAACTGCACATTTTAAGGCACACAAATCAGCATCTTGTTGTGCCACAACTGTGAGGTGGATGGATTATCTCGGCCATTGAGAAGTGCTCACTAATACAAATTTAGACAGATCTGTGAACAATATTTGAGAGCAATATTCCTTTTGTGTACATAGAAAAAAGTCTGATGCTACGTTCAGACCGAACGTGAATTGGGCATGAAATTTGCTTCTATTGCGTCTACTTGGACGCTTGAACAATTAGAATCCACTCACGTGTCCAAAGCAAATAGGACGCGCAAATAAAGCGAGTGTTTGAAGCGAAATAAATGTGCGTTCGAGGCAGAATTTGCTTCCTGTGGGAGGGGCAAGTGCTAAGCTATTGAACTTTTGCAAGATGGCTTATGTTGATCGAGCATTAAACGAGAGAGTCACTGCTCCCTATTTGCTCTGGAGAGTTGAATGGTCTTTTTTATTCCTGTCTCTGTAGAAATACGAACTTGTGTCATATACTGTAGCTCAGTATGACTGCTCACTGCCAATATCAGCCGTACTCCTCGTTGAATGAATGTTGAACAAGTCTGGGAATTCATATCATATCATGTGACTTCATCAAGTGACACAGCAAGAAGTTCACATTTTTCACCTTGGGCGTGAGATGCCAATTAGCTTCAAACGTGTGAATGCAGAAAAAGCATCAAATTACATCCCTCGCACTTAACATGTGTATCGCACCAGAAGCTCAATTCGGCTCTTTTTGAGGCGGAATTGCGTCGCGCTAAACGCGTCTATCGCGCCGCAGGACCTCCAGACACTCGTAAACGCGTCTTTACATTGACTTAACATGGAAATCACTTGCTCCAGAAGACGCTCAATTCGCACTCGGTCTGAACATAGCATTAGATCTTTGAGATCAGCTCATGATAAATGGGGGTAAAAACAAAAGTGTTGGGTTTATATTTTTATTCAGTGTAGATAAGATGAGACCAACCTTAACCAGACAGAAGCAGATTCTCTCCTTAGCTTTATTGGTGTAGTACAAGACATTTGGCTCTGTTCGCATTACCGACTCATACTGGTCTATGGCCTCCTGATACCTGAGAACATAAGTAGAAACAAGCATACGAGTTTGGCAAACCAAAGTCAATAAAACTAATGTAGAATAGATTGTGATAAAAAAAAAATATATATATATATATATATATATATATATATATATTAAACTAAAACAAGAGAGACATGCCCAAATGCCAAACACACAAAGACTGACAGCACAGGGACTAAATTAGATGTGTGGAGCCAGTCCAACCCAGGCAGGGGTACATACCTCTCCTCCTGGAGAAGCTCCTCAGCAGAGTCCAGCTGCTTGCTGAGCTTCTTCACCTGTTTGTAGAGGGAGAAACACTCTCTGTCATCCTGATCCAGCTTCAAACACTCACGGATGTGGCTGCAGCGGGAGACAGAAACGGTTAAATGTATACAAAGAGCGCTCTAAAGCAAAAAATAAAAATAAAAATGTACATTCATTTTTCTGGTAAATTCTCACTTCCTGGTAGCTTACTTTAGCGACTCGTGATGTTCCCCTAGGCTGTAGTGCAAGGTGCTGAGTTTGAGGAAGGCAGCGCGGTTGTCGTTTCTAAGGCGGGTGGTTGGCGTCAAGTCCTGGATTGCTTTCCGTGGGTCTCCAAGGCGGATGTAGCACTCCGCTCGGAGCTCCCGGTACTCCGGGTCCCACGGGGACAACTGGAGAAATGGAGGGAGGAGTTGAGTGACAGGAAATGTGTACACAGGCTATAATCCACCAACAAAATGTTTTAGTTGCAAAAGGTTTCATCGGTTTCCTGAAATGACAGAAAAACATGACGAAAAAGCTGTAGAAGGACAGAGGATTTAGTAGGGTACACTTTTCAAAATGTTCTTCCATCGGAGAAGTCTGCATAGTGTTAAGAACAATAAACACCAACTAAGTTAATAAACAATAATAATAAATACATAAATAAAAAGTCAGCAGGGTTCCCTTGTCCAGCTTCATTTGTTCATGAAGAGAAACTGGTGAGCTAAAATATCCGGTTACTGTATGAATGAAACAGCTTTTGTTTAGTTTTGAAGAGTGTTGGGTGTGGAGATTTTGTCTGATCCAACTATAAAACATTTGTTTTCAGAATGAATATACCCTGGTATTCCCATAGAAGCAACAAACATCTGTTTGTGGTTGGTAAAAAAATATTTATGTCCCCTCTCAATTTGTCATTGAATCTGACCTTATGGAACTCCAACTCGGTCACAATCCACAATCCTCCAGGATATATACCTCCAGACCCACCACCCCCCACTGACCAACAGAAACACCTCTTAAACATGCGTACCCCACACTTAAGCACTCCCCCACAGACTAAACCAAATAGCCGCAGCCTCAGGAGCTTCACGCCCCTGGTGACCTAAATAGGACCTCATGCCCCTGGTAACCTAACAGGAGCTTTGCACCGGGGCTTGGCAGTTGGCAAACCCTCACAGGCGCAGGAGAGTTGAAGATCATTCACATGCTTCACAAGCACGTCTCCAAGCCGTCCAATTGTTATCGCACTTCTCGTTCAAAACTGAAGCTTCAAGCTGGTAAATGCGTGGGAGTTTACACATTCGTCAACTATGCAACCACTAAGATTAAGTATTCCTTTCAGAGCTCCACCAGGATGTTATTTCAACAGGTGGCAACCTTTCATTTCCTATTTTGAGGGCCTCCAGAGACTCCCTGATAGATAGATCTTTATTGTCATTGTTTTTTCAACAATGAAACACAGTTTAGCAGCCCTTAACATGACAGTTTAAATTACAGACAACCAGAAAATGTAAAACTTAAATTCTAAAATATAAGGTGACAACAGACAAACTAGAAAAATGTAAATATCAAGATAAATAAACACAATGAGGTGGCTCTTCATACATGAGCTTATTGCACTTCCCATTTTTGGGGTTTACTGCACATAAGTTTTTACAAGAGAGAGGAGATGGAGAGATTTATACGGAAGAAGCTGTTTTTCAGTCTGTTGTTTCTGGATCTGATGGACCTGTCTTTTTCCAGAGGGCAGGGGGGAGAACAGCTAATGTCCAGAGTGAGTGAGGTCCTTTATGATACAGCTAGCTTTCTTTTGGAGTCAGCCGGTGTATGTCTCTAAGGGAGGGTAGTGTTGTCCCAATGAAACGCTCTGCTGCCTTCACCACCCGCTGAAGGTCCTTCCTGTTCTCTTCCATGCAGCTGGAGAACCACACCCTGCAGCAGTAGGTCAGGAGGCTCTACTACTGACTGATAGAAGTTGGTCTGCAGGAGGTGAGGGAGGTGAGCGTGCCGTAGCTTTCTAAGGATATAAAGCCTCTGTTGGGCTTTTGATTAGCTTCAAGCAGATGTTAGCCTGGATTGTTTTTTTAAGGTGTTTACTAAATTTCTGTGATTGTATGTTTTAAAGGTGTCTGCAGGTTTAATTACATTAAATTTAAGACTTTTTCAGACTTTTTAAATGCCACTCTAAATTCTTTTTAAGACCAGTACCGAAGTGAATGCACAATAAAATAACGAAAAATACCTGTGATTGGTAAAAGAATTTAATTATGCACACTGGCAGAGGATTATGGATTCTAGCTTGTAGTATTACTAAACAATCTTATTTGTGATCAATCAAAACATATTTTAGACCTGGGACATGGTTTATCTAATAATATAACTTTAACAAAATTGTTGCAAAAACTCTGGTTTATAAAGGATAGTGCATAAGTAGGCTATGAGCCAGAAAATGGTTTTCTGCAAAACTGTGCACATCTACACTAGCCCTAAAATGACCCAGCAGCAAATTAATACAAATGTTGAGAAAAAAATTTACATTACTGTAACATTTAGTACTTCCCCATCTGTTGATGAATGATAATCTTTATAGAATTAGACATAATAGCTTTATCATCTGCTAAAGTTAACAAAAGGGATAGCAAGCTATATGATTTATCACCAATGCTCTAAATCTGTTCAAATAGCATATTCATGTAACACATCTATTACATTCATTGCTAATAATTATTGAGTTTTTGTGAGGGCAAAAAGAGAATCATCAATAAACAATAGTTTGAAAGAAATAGGACTATTCCTAATATTTGGCAGACTACCAATAGTAGGCAGGAAGATTGGTTTTACCTTAATAGGCTAATGTTAACTTATATGGCAACTTGAGTAGTTAAGCAGTATACTGAGACTACCTCTGTGGTTGGTTCCCGTTCTCTGCTATGTTTAGCAACTCTTGGATGAAGGGTTGATGTTGACCATGTATCATGTTAGTGAAGAAGAAACTCAATTTTCTCACTTTGCTGCACACTGACCTGTTTTTGCGTTGGAATGCATTGTCTGACTGAGGGTGACCAGTGCAATACTTCATTTGAATGTTTGGATTTGATTAGAAAGCAATGTATTTTAATTATATTTGCAAATAAGTTATGTATTTTCATTATACAGTGCCTTGCAAAAGTATTCGGCCCCCTTGAACATTTCGAACTTTTGCCACATTTCAGGCTTCAAACATAAAGACATAAAACTGTAATTTTTTGTGAAGAAGCAACAACAAGTGGGACACAATCATGAAGTGGAACGAAATTTATTGGATGTTTCAAACTTTTTTAACAAATAAAAAATGACAAATTGGGCGAGCAAAATTATTCAGCCCCTATACTTTCAGTGCAGCAAACTCTCTCCAGAAGTTCAGTGAGGATCTCTGAATGATCCAATGTTGACCTAAATGACTAATGATGATAAATAGAATCCACCTGTGTGTAATCAAGTCTCCTTATAAATGCACCTGCTCTGTGATAGTCTCAGAGGTCCGTTGAAAGCACAGAGAGCATCATGAAGAACAAGGGACACACCAGGCAGGTCCGAGATACTGTTGTGGAGAAGTTTAAAGCCGGATTTGGATACAAAAAGATTTCATAAGCTTTAAACATCCCAAGGAGCACTGTGCAAGTGATAGTATTGAAATGGAAGGAGTATCAGACCACTGCAAATCTACCAAGACCAGGAGAAGAATGATCAGAGATGCAGCCAAGAGGCCCATGATCACTCTGGATGAACTGCAGAGATCTACAGCTGAGGTGGGCGAGCCTGTCCATAGGACAACAAGTCATATACTGCACAAATCTGGCCTTTATGGAAGACTGGCAAGAAGATAAATAGTGTTGTTTAAAGTTTGCCACAAGCCACCTGGGAGACACACAAAACATGTGGAGGAAGGTGCTCTGGTCAGATGAAACCAAAATCAAACTTTTTGGCAACACAGCACATCACCCTGAACACACCATCCCCACTGGCAAACATGGTGGTTCACAAACACTCTCCATCCAACCTCACTGAGCTCGAGCTGTTTTGCAAGGAGGAATGGGCAAAAATGTTAGTCTCTTGAAGTGCAAAACTGAGAGACATACCCCAAGCGACTTACAGCTGTATTCGCAGCAAAAGGTGGCACTACAAAGTATTAACTTAATAATTTTGCACGCCCAATTTTTCAGTTTTTTATTTGTTAAGAAAGTTTGAAATATCCAATAAATTTCATTCTACTTCATGATTGTGTCCCACTTGTTGTTGATTCTTCACAAAAAATTACAGTTTCATATCTTTATGTTTGAAGCCTGAAATGTGGCAAAAGGTTGAAAAGTTCAAGGGGGCCGAATACATTCGCAAGGCACTGTATTAAGTAAAGGAACACTTCTAAATGTATCTTATTTTCGGCAGGAGTGAGGCATAAAACTGGCTAATTGGTCGAGTCTGCTGAAGGCATTTTGCGGCTAGCTTTTGTTTGACTCCAGCTTCGTACCTGGAGCTGTGTACAGCTTGTAACCACAGCGGAAATCGCTCTGCTCTGGCCATGTCTCGTTAAAAGTACACTTTCCCATTTTCCACACTTAGGCCTAGCCGAACTTTATCAAACTCTGAGGAGGCGCAGATGTATTTCGCGGGCAAGTATTGCATTTATCACAGGATTTGTAGTTTTATCACCGCGTACGTACCAACATCAATATCCGCAGAAAGAACTACAACACACCAACGTTCTGAGGGCAGCTTTCTGCTGGTTTGTTACTGTTGCACCTTAAACTGTATGTGTGCAACGCAAAATGTACTTTTGTTCCTAATTAACATGTGTGTTGGGTTGTGTTTGGCCGGGGGGATGCTATGTAAGCGTGGGGCAGGTTTGGATGGGGGTGGTGTTATGTTTGGTGGGAGGGATTTTCAGTTCAGAGCGGTGGGGAAGGGTGACAGTGTCAGGGGACTGTCAGGCTCGATGAAATAAAAACTTATAATAAAAAATTTGAATTTCAACCACGATTGAATTCACAGGCACCGGACGGCCCTGCAAGCAAGGTACTCTAATCCAACAACTCACACATGCGCCACCAAATGCTGGACAGCCCAGAATCTTTGGAATGCAACGACCCGGGACGCTAGGCATTTCTAACTTAATACAGACTATTGAAGGCAGCACCTCGTTCCCTCTCGCCCGACACTAAACCCGGTGACAGAGCTCCTCCTCACCTCCACGACCCGGTCCAGCACAGTGATGGTGGTGCTGTAGTCTCCTCGATGGTTGGCTGCGTGGGCCTCCTCCTGAAGCTCCTCCAGCTCATTGGCTTTAATTAGCTGCTCCTGTGCCTCCTGTTGGTCCGGGGAGCGCTGCAGCTAAGGGGGCGAAAATAAAATAGAGAAGTGACATCTCTGCTGAAACAATTTGCCCAGCACTCATCAGTAAACAATGCTGTTAGAAGATTAGTCTTCATGTATTTCTGGGCCCACTGCAACCGTTTCTGCTTCTGAGCATTGGTTAGGGATGGCCAGATAGTTGGTTTATGCACAACTGTAAGCCTCTGAAGGATCCTATACCATGAGGTTTGTGGGACTCCAGAGGCACCAGCAGCTTCAAATACCTGTTTGCTACTTTGTAATGGCATTTTAGCAGCCGTTTGTCATCATCTACACAAGATAACTTACTAGCCACAGCTGTTATTAGATAGCTAGTCATTTAAATATCAGCTGAAAAACCTAGTCTGACTTCGAAGTACAATGTCACTTTGACATTAGCTGCATAATTTCTAGTCATGGCCGGATTAATTGGTTAAGAGGACAGTGCGCGCTGTCAAGAATAGCGTCATAACTACAGATTATCTAAGTGACAAGGTTAGTGGGAATTGGGAGGGAAAGGAAAGGGAGGATAGGCGGTCATGAGGAGGATAAGGGGTCACGAGGAGGATAAGGGGTCACGAGGAGGATAAGGGGTCACGAGGAGGATAAGGGGTCACGAGGAGGATA
>JACXGM010010548.1:0-15312 GCA_016801145.1 Umbra pygmaea | reverse complement strand
GTAGGGGAAAGACGGACCCACAGAAGCAAAGAGTTAGAGGAAAACAAAACAAAGATTTAGTATAACCACTTTGTTGTCCATAACAGCTTTCTCCTGACAACAGAGGTTGTCATTGATGATTGTCTGTGTCACTCACAGCCAGGAAGTCTGGTTTGAGCTGGATGGCTCTGGTCAGGTCCGGTAGGGCTGACTTGGACTTGCCCATGGCCAAGAACACAGCCGCCCGCTTGTAGTAAGTCAGGTAGTTCTTAGAGTCGCCCTCTGATGCAGGACAAAGAGACAGAGTTGAAAAAGGATCCACAGCAAAGCTGGTTTATAAATACACCCACCCCTCGGTTGGGCCTGTGTTATCTGTTAGCAGCCTGACTCATTTTTACAACGGGATACGAGCTTCGAATAAATGGCTAAAGCAATATATTTTATTTTTGTGATTTTTCCCGATTTTCCTCCCTTTCCAATTCCCTATCTAATCCTGCCTTGTCGGCAGCTCCGCAACTCTTTGTACAAATCTGTGGGATGACGAGGGGCACGCACATGGTTTATCCAACCATGTGTCACCTAGACGGCCGATTCTTTTCACAATGTTTACCCAACACAGTAGCCTTTAGTTGGATAACGCATGTGATGATTACATTCACCGACTATACTTCTACTTTTGAATTTACAGGTGCCTGATCTGGACACAAAGAGTCGCTGGAGAGCGATGTGGCAAAATAGATCATCTGATTTATTTAACCCAAATCCCGGGCAGCGCTATGCCAATTTTGCGCTGCCTCATGCAGGAGGCCCAGGGAAAGTCAGAGAACCCACAGTTAGGCTCGAACCCGTGACCATTGCAAGGTAGACTGTCCTGATATGCAGACACTTAGGACACTATTCCATGCGGATCCCCATATGGCTATAGCAATTTGCCCGTTTCTCTCCCTCCGTCTGTCATAGCTACCATTAACAAACCTCTATGTGAAGAGGCTTTAATATATTGTTGCTTCTTAGGTAGTCGTAGAACAAGAACATTTTAAACTGATTTGTTAATACCATAGCTGTTTGTTTCGGTCATAGGTTTGCCTTCGAAATTGCATTTGTTGATTTATTCTAAATAAAAGATATTTAAGAAACTACAGTATTCATTACTAAAATAGATGGTCTATCCCAAAAATATGTAGTCTGCCATCTTGTCTCTAACACATGTTGTCTCACTGATTGAGACAGGTGTTTACACCCTTAAGTGCTGACTGTCACGATGACACACCTGTCTCGCTAGATGACATATGATTTTTAAAGAAACAACATGGCTGCATATACATGTTAGGAATATTACATGAACCATTTGCTAAATTAAAAACACCTGCAACTGAGGATGTGTGTATGACTGGTAACCTTACCCACTGCTGAGTGATAGTGGGACAGGGCTTCAGCCAGCTGACCGGCAGCCAACAATTTACGGCCCATCTCCAAGTGCTGCTCAATCTCCACATGAGTTGCGCCCAAGACACCTAAAACAAAACACTGTCAGCCACTCAAAAGCACCATCCCCAAAAATAAAATAAATTGGTTCAAATCACCAGACAGAACAGACGCTGAATGTAATGCTCTTGAATGCTGTGCCATTTTAACAGTATTTGAGCATTTCCTCTTTCAAGATTTGAAATAATTTTCTTGAACATAAAATGAAATCTGGGTTTAAATAAGAGGGCTTGGGGGTGGGTCCCACCATAAGTCACTAGTGACCCCTATAAAATATATTTTGGGGTGGTCCCAGGCAATGTAGTTTACCATTGAAAAAAAATCAGGACAGTTTCGGGGACCCCAAGAGTCATGTCATTTTCAAACCTGAATGGAATAGTAAAAAAACTACCAAATAGCTACTTTGGGTAGCCTTATACAATACATGCACTGTACACTACCGGCATTTGTAATACTCTACACTGAATGCGAAATGTAGTCGGTAAGGAAAAAACTATAGGAGCAAAACAAATATATTACAGGTGGCTAGTTAACCTGGTCGTTCTTTCCTTACCGTCCAGCTGAAGGTCCAGAATGACACAGAGAAGTGACAAGGAAGACAGGACACCGCTGAGACCTTTACGTCCGCCGGACTCCATTCTTGTGTACGTCACTCTTCTACCGGAGCTGTTTATTTATAGTCTATAATATAACTAAATTACACACTACGGGCGAGATCATTTAAACGGTGATCTTCTTCCTAAAGTCTTCATCGTTATTCCTCCTAAACCTTAGTTTATATATAGTCCGGTTACGAAATAATTCCGACTGACACCGTGAAATGACTCTGGTTCCTACAATCACCTAGTGAATTTAATCACATGATTTTTACGATTATTTGGATGTAAATTATTGTTTTATTTTTCTCTACCTGGTTTTACACTGAATAACGTCGGCAGCTGTCAACATAGGTGCTTTCTAAGGTGAAACTTTACCCGGTCTCGTTTGAGCCTTCCCCTTCACAATATGCTGCTCTACATTTCTGTGCAGCGAGTGGCTGGTCATAGAGCACACATCCTTGTTGCCTACAAACGTGGGGTGGTCTCATTGGATAACCTAGTTTAGCTCGTATACACGATACTCCCATGTCCTTGTATGGCACAGAAGGCTATCACTGTCAAGAAAATATTCAAAACCAAATCATAAAATATTTTTCATTGATATGCTAATCTCGCAAATATTGTGTAAATATATACACGAACTAGATTTCATACGTATTAAGAAGATAGATATGTGAGTATTTAAATCATTTTATTGAGTAAAATTGTAAAAAATGATTTTATTGCCACAACAATCATTAAAGGGATACTTCAGCTTTTGCGTGAAAAACCTAATTTCCACTTAGTGCTGAAGCAATAACCATATTATTTCATAGTTTTTTGTCGAAAATTGCTCCAAAACTTCAAGAAAAGAAACACAACAACAATTTGATCTCTTTGTTAGCTGTTATACTGCCCTCAATACCAAAACACTGTCATGATAGAAGTTACACAGACTTCCAATTATACACCACTATGCCAATAATAACCAAATGATTTGATGTTAACATGGATGTAAAATAAAGTGAAACTGAAAGTAAGTGGAATATATGGTCTAACATTCAAACAACTATAGTATCCCTAAACAGTACAAACAATATAAAACCAACACCCATCATCACAAAACTATACAAACAATACAAGAAATCCCAATAACAGAAACACAAATCGATTCATCAAGTCTGAATCTGCTGGTTTTGACCTTTCCTGTAGATTTAGAGGTATGTACATTAACAGATCAAAGGATACTACTTTTTAAAAGTACCCGATTTTAAAAATGTAGAGATAATTCATATATAAATCATACGGCATCTCATCTACTGTACATTTATTTACAACAAACTAGAAGACAACTCAGAGTACAAGTACCAGAATATATTAAGTCGTCAGGCCTCGTTCAAGTGTTCCTAAACAGCTTTTTCACAGGCCTTGTGCTATAATGAATAAAGTTGATCCCTGGAGTTCAGTGGTGTGTCATCTCCATAGAAATGTAATGGATAGAAAGGCCATTGCAATTCAAATTAATGTAGCAGAATGGTCAGAGCGGCAGCCATTTTTATGTGTACTAATCAAATGACCATGCCAAGCAGTTCAATTGCCTTTTATCCATTCTATTTCTATGGTCATCTCCCTTTTTCAGACATAGGCATTCTGGCCATAGGAAGTGGCTCCTTGACTCCTCCTTGATGGCGCGACTCCAGAGTATACCGTGCCCTTGGACTGGTATGGGTAAGAGCTGAACAAGAAGTAAAGTAAAGGCATACTGAGTTTGGCATTTTGAGTTTGAACACACACATATTCACACACACACGGGCAGAGCCAGCATTACCTATACCACACTCCTGTGACACACAAACAATTACACATTCACACACAGTACCACTTAAACTTACGTTTTTTCAGATGTGCCAAGTTTGCAAGAGCATGTCAGACATGCCCCTCCAATAATCGCGAGAACAGCAGAGCACCAGCCAATGTAAAGGCCTTCTCCGATCTCATACCTAGGACACACAGATGGCCCTGCATTTAATCCCGTTCATATTTTTCTTCATAGGCGTTGGAAGTGAGACCGCACCTCTGTCTTTAATACAGCAGAGGGCAGTAGCATTCCACTAGCGTCATTATTCCGAATAGACAGGTATTCCTGTCACTTACTTTGTCCCAGGATACAATGGATCGAAGAAGACCTGAGTGATGTTGAACGCGTACCAAGACACTGAAATCATTGTGCACAGGCCTTTTAAACAGACAGAGAGAGTGAGAGAGTGAAAGAGTGAGAGAGTGAAAGAGTGAGAGAGTGAGAGAGTGAAAGAGTGAGAGAGTGAAAGAGTGAAAGAGTGAGAGAGTGAGAGAGAGAGAGAGAGAGGGAGAGAGGGAGAGAGAGATTCTGTAATTTCGTTGTGAACAGCTTTGGCAACATTGTTTGACCTAAACATTCATGCGAATAAAGCATATTGAATGTAATTGAAATCAGATAGAGAGATAGATGAACTAAATGATCCAGAGCCGTTCTTCTGTCAACATTAGCTATATTATGCCGGCAACACGAACTCTGATATTTTGTTTCAAAATAATAGCGATCATTTTAATTCATTGCAATAGTCATTGTTGATTCATTATTAAGTTAGTGAATTGTTACTAAATGCTATTTAATTGTGTTTAAAGAAACAATACGTTTTAATAACATGTAACAAATAACAACAGTAACAAATATGCTGTAGGCATACACTGTAAAAAAGTATACACCATATCTACTCAATAAAATTAAGGCAACAGATTACAAGCAATTGTATTAATTAAAGAGTAATTAATTATTTCAATTAACCATTGTCGGTAAATAACAAACTTAAGTTACATTTAATTAATTAAATTGCTTGTACTCTGTTGCCTTAATTTTATTGAGTAGATGTAGGCCTTATTTTTTACAGTGTACACACTTTTTGATTGAATATATTGTCTGAGTGTCATGTGAAAACACTATTACATTTGAAAAACATTAATTAGAGTCCGTTTTATCCAGAACTAGACAAATATTAGCAACACGTAAACATGCTCCGCTACCTATCTATACAATGAATTAACAATGAGTATTGCAATTACTTATAATTAGCGGTATTGTCATGAAACAAAAAATCGAGTTCGTGTTGCCGGCATAATAGTGTTGACAACATGACAACATGTGTAATATAAATCAATTGTGCTTTTAATCATCAACAAAGTCTCATTGCCAAGTCTGTAAAATTGTAGTATAATATTTGCAGTCATTGCGCATCTTGCAAGCTGCATGTGGAATTTTTTTGAAGGAAATAGTTGTTATGCCGTTACATAAAGCACTGAAATGCCGCAATTGTATTGGTCTAGAATTATGTACAAACAGACTATGCAATGCATATTGATAATGCCCTTTTACCTTGAAGTAAGAAAAGCACCCCACCAACACCTGCGATTCTACCCTTCAGAACCATGTTATCTTCCGCAGCTTTACAACACTGCATCCCGATCAGAGTGGCGAGCAGTGCGATAGTTCCACAGACAATCGAAACGATCATTAATGCTCGAGACGCTTGGATATAACCTGCAGGAAAAGGATCAAACGGAAATTCTCACGTGACCTTTAAAATCAAGTTAGCATATTTTAGTTAGTAATACACTTTCTGGAAATTGTGGTCGCTGTTTTAGAGACCAACAAAAAATATAATACAACCAATACATTGACATCATAAATATTTAGCCTACAATCGAATGTCACTTTATCAATTTAATTGATCTAAACTTTAGTGTAATTAGGGTATATCACGTATGCTTATTCGTTGAAGTGTAGTTACTCAACATTCAAAGCATACTATTGATGCCTATGTTATGACTTGAATTCATTTTTATTGTCTGTTTTATTTCACCTTTATTTAACCAGGTGGGCCAAATGAGCTGATTCACATTTGCTACGGCAGTCTGGAGTTTGATTTATGAATAATAAACTCAAAAAAATATATATTATATGTAAGCAGCTGGGTTCAAAATTAACTTTTTTATCAACCAGCCAAACCGCTAGTGAATGTTCAAATTTTACCAGCCACTCAATAGATATTGTTTTTTTGGCTGGTGAGTGAAACAAATCTACCAGCCATCTGCATATTACACCAGCATTTGTCTGGTGTAAATGGTGCAAATTTTGAACCCTGTTAAGGTATTTAATATATATATTGAATTGATATACCGTACCATTGAGGGCAAGCAGAGAGGGGAACTCGCGGCAGTTGTGGACCCCAGTAGAATCCGTGGCACATGACATCCACAGGTTCTCATAGATTGTTGAGGTAGTGATGACGTTCCCGTCGACAGTGGAGACCTTCCAGTAACGGTTTGGTATCGCTATACCCACCATCACCCATGAGGTGAAGCCAAGCAGCAAAGCAACTACCTCCACTATTGGATCCATTCTATTTTTCACGTTTAGGTGGCAAAAAAGAAGATCTGGAGAATGGAAGGAAAAAGAGATGAATAAATAGCGTTGTAGTTATATCCCTTCCTGGGTTGTATCCACTTTTTGGTTTCTCTTTGTCTGATATTTCTGAGAAAAAATATATTAATTTGTGTATATCCTAGGTTGAAATGCTATGCCTTGTTGGGCACGTTTGTATCAAGTTGCCTAGGAGGTTTGCTGAGAGCAACAGCTATGCTTAATGATTTATCATCATACCTGCTTCACTACGCTCATCACACACAGGTACTATACACGCAGTAATGTACTCTCTCTCTCTCGCCCTCTCCTCTCTCTCCTCTGTGTGTGTCTCTGTATCTCTATACCCTCTCTCTCTCTATCTCTTTCTCTCTCCTTCTCCAGGTCTATCTCCGTTTTGCATTTACAGCCTGAAACTAAACAGGTGTGTATCAGCCGACGGAAAGTCATGAAAGTCCAATAGTTGCCCCGTGGCCTTGATCTAGTGTGTTTATGTCTGAATAATAAAATGCAAGTTGAATGGAAACCATTTCTTCTGACTTGCAGAAATGTAGCCTGGGCAATGAGGTGCATATTTTTGCTATTGAGATTTTATAATGTATCCTTCATTTTTATTTGATGCATAGGTTTCCTACACTGAAAAAAGTGATTCATTGCATTAACCTTACAAAATTAATTCAACTGGTTACAAGCTACAGAATTAGGTTGTTTCAACTCAAAATAACACATTGATCAATACTTAATAGTTTTTTTTGAGTTGAGACAACCTAATTCTGTAGCTTGTAACCAGTTGAAGTAATTTTGTAGGGTTACACTTTTTTCAGTGTAACAGAGTAAGACATTAAAATAAAAAGTTGTCTAATTAGACCTCGGGATTGTTTTTTTCTTCAGTTATATTTTCTTTGGTTGTGAACGTCCTTGCTTCAACGCCTCTTGGTACAATTTCAACTACTGTAGAACAATTACCGTTTTACTAAAACTGCCTTGTCCCAAATACACACCAGCCCACCAAGGCTACCAGCCATCTGTTGGATGTTGTGAGTTTATTATCAGGTTGTGGTAAGGTTAAGCTAACACAGCCACTTGTGTTCTACCAGCGCAGAGTAATCCTTAACCTAACACCTTGACAGAGAATGGAAGTATTGGAGTTGGGGAAATTGAAAAAAGCAAAGTCATTTGTGTGAACTACAACTGTACATGGAAGGTCAAGAGGAGGGCCTTCAAATATCGATCCTGAACCATGCAATGCTGGCCAATGGAGTACAACCAGAAAGTGGTGGCAGCAGTGGTGGTGAGAATACAGGTTAATTTTTCATACACACTATTACAACCCTAATACACACTATTACAATACTAATACACACAATTACACACTATCATAATACTAACACAGACTATTACAATACTACTACATACTAGTACAATAATAATACAGACTATTACATTACTAATACATACTAATACAATAATAATACTGACTATTACAATACTAATATACACATTTACAATACTAATACACACTTTTATGTACTATTACAATAATAATACACACTATTACTCACTATTACAATAGTAATACACACTATTAGTATATTATTAGTATATAATTACATTAAATTTAGTTTCCTACAAACGTAAATGACCCTCTCATTCGTTCATATTTCACGTTTCAGTTTTGCTAAATAGTTCCCTCAAAACGTTTTTCATGCAATTTTGGCCTCGTTCTTTGAGTTTTTTCCCTTCAGTTTTTTCTTCAGCAATTGAAATGCCTGCTTAATTGGATTCCGTTCAGGTAAGTGACTTGGCCATTTTAGAAAATTACAAAGAAAGGATTGGGTTGGCTTTCGTAGAATGCTTCGAGTCATTGTCCATCTCAACAGTCTTCCTGTTGTTGAGGCTTACATGTTGTGGTAAGCACTGTTTATACTCTGGTGAAGTCTTCTCTTGATTCTTGACTTTGACTCCTGGAGGATGTTGCAGTTTTGACCGACTTTTTGTGAAGTTATTTATGACAGCAGAACTCATTAACTCTTGGCATGACCAAAACTAACAGCTACAAAGTATTGGCACAATCATTCTCATTTTTCTTATTGTGATGAGGCCATGGACACAGAATAGCACAGTAAAAGGATATCTCAGCCAAATTATACATTTAACTACGCCCCACACAATTTATTTATTTTATTGGACTGCGTTTATATATTTATATTTAAATATTTATATAATTATTGTGTCATTTATCTATTTCAGGACTTATTTCATAGCCATATTTTTTTAATGTATGTATTTATTTATTTAATATTAACTTAAATGTCTTACCATAGACAAATACCTAGAGAGAGTTAAGGGACACTTAGTACACCCCCCCCCCCCCATGTGTTGCATAAAAAAGACAGTAAAACATTTTTATTTTCAGGAAAGTCATAATGATATGACAAACTAAAGGTTCTGACAACAGCAATAAACCCATGCTTTGGCAAATATGGCCCTCCATAAAATGAGACATTTATGACCAGCAGGATATTCCGTCACTCATTTTCACAACAAGTGAACTCAGGTGACCACAGACAATGGAGTATTGTGGAGGCTAAGTAGCCTACAGTACATGAAGTAGCCACACAGTCAATTACAATCTTCTAAAGACACTTTCTCTCTTACATGACAGAAGTGGACAAGGCAACGCATAACCACCAGTCCTTTAATTTTTATTAATGAAGGATAGAAATGCACAGACTAGATGCAGCCTCTGGGTTATGTTGTGTTTTATTAAGTCAAAGTCAAAGTTTTGGATTGGGTTAAATGCAGTAGCCGAAAACAACTGTATCTGCTGTTTTAACAGTGTATAACTGTGTTACTTTTGAAAATTGTACAATTTATTATTTTTTCAGATGTCAACCACAGCATATAGGAGTTGAAATTAAATAATGAATATGAGCTCAAAGTGCTTTTATCTGTGAGGGTATCTATATCAAACTCTGGTGAACGGGGGTAAGAACTATAGTACTTTTTATATGTTCCCCCCGAGCCCCCCCAAACTTAAATGGGCCAAAAGTAATTAATTGGAAAATTGGCTGCTCAGGCTTGTGTAATGTCCTCATTAGTTCATTTAGAAATAAGCAAATCAAAGGTCAATATAAAGTCCAAAGAGCTATGAAACATTTAATCAAACTCATCAGATAGATAGCATGAAGCATTGTGTGTCCACATTCTTAAAAAGAAGGAACACACTGGTGAGCTCAGAACACCAGAAAGCCCAGAATGACAGAAGAATTCTCATTTTATGGAGGGCCATATTTAACAAAACATGGTTTTATTGCTGTTGTCAGAACCTATAGTATCTCATGTCATTATGAATTTCCTGAAAATATAAATGTTTTACTGTCTTTTTTATGCAACACGGGGGGGGGGTGTACTAGGTGTCCCTTAACTATTTCTAGGTATTTGTCAACATTTAGTGGCATTCAGCTGTATGTGTAACAGCTAAAGCTTAGAGCCAGGAGTGGGTTGGGCACCAATGTACCGTAGGTGCAGGGTTATTAAGCTCATCCACATTTAGCACCAGCTATGAAGTTCACCAGTCTTGCATTATTCAAGTAATCCACAACTAACCCTTATTTAGAAAGATTATAGAAATACCATCATACTATTATCTCTCTTAAGCCGCTGACTCCTAAATGGTTATAGCTCTTACAATGGCAGCCAATCTGACCAATAATTGGGAATAAGATCAGAACTAGGACACATGTATAAAACCAGCCAATGAAAATGTGTAATTTGGCTGATCTATCCTTTTACATTGCTTTTCTGAGTCCATGGCCTCATCACAATAAGAAAAATGAGAATGCTTGTGCCAAATAATTAGTGACTGTTAGTTTTGGTCATGCCAAGAGTTAATGAGTAGCTAGCTAACGTCACTGGTGGCTGATAGAAATAATGCCCACATAATTAATTACCCAGAACACATCATCCTTAAACTTTCCTGTCCAAAGACAGTCTTGCAGACACAGTGGTACCAGATGCTCTTTACTGAACTTTTTAACATGACCATCCTGTATTTAAAGCTGTTAGCACCATGTAGTTTAGCCTCTGGTGTTAATCTGGTGGAGGTTTCTGTCGATGTTGTTTGGTTTACATATCCATTCCTCCTGGAATGTTCCTGATCTGTCAGTTTTGTTTTCTTAAGCATAGTCAGCATTGTTCAGTCATCCAAAGTAAAGACCTTGTCCTCTAGTTGGTTTACACTCCAGTAATGACCGGTGGTTTTCCATTTTTCTTTCAAACTGTCTTTGTTGGGCCTAAGAGTTTGACAATGTGACTATAATATTTCGAAATATTTAGCCCCGTTATAGTTTATTTGATTATATATTATATATATAATAATGGACCTTCTTTCATTATTCTTTGGACAGTCAAGTGTAGTACATTCTAAAAGCAAACACAAAGTCTAGAATCAAGACCAGAAATTTGATTTTGTTTCTGGTCAAATATGACCGATCCAAATTTCCTGTAAATGTACTAGCAGTGCAAACACACAGATGCCTAGTAAGAAACTACAGTGGAACCAATCCTGGGTGACAAATGCACAAAACATCATGTAAATGGTTAATCAGACATTGACAAAAATCTTTAAAGAAGACGGAAGTGCTGGAATAGAAAGCCTCAAAAAATGTGGACCTCCAAATACAGTACTTTGAGGTTCACTCTATGTCAACAGTAAACAAAATGAAAACAATGAGTAGGTCAGGAAGGATTGAAGAGAACAAACCGTACTTTAGTCGATCAATATAAAAATCCTTGAGAAAGACTTTGATTGAACAGAATGGTACATGGTTCTGAAATCCCTGTTCCCTCATGGCTCATGAGATGGAAAATTACACCAGAACAGGATATTAGCTTTGCCCTTTATTAATTTTCACAATTGACAGCAATATAAAATATAAGAAACCATTGACACTCAAACACGGGTAAGTGGTTTACACTGTAAATCAAAAAGGATTATGAGGATTAAATTAAGAAATCACAAATGGCTTTTTTATTAAACTATAAACTAGAAGTAAGGTTTCAATATTAACATGGTGCCCTCAAAATAATCTGTTAATACACCTCAACTAGGATCAATTGACAAATTTGTGTTCTGGATAAATAACACTATTATTTAATTCCCTGACAAACTAAAAGAAAACATTAAAGACTAATTAATATATTTTTCTAAGGGCCAGTCTACTTTCTTTCGCTGGCTGGGATCTGGCATTACTGCCCTGTCCCTAAAAAACGTCAACCTCCGACAATATAAGTAACTAACCATCACATGTGCCTGTAGCGCTGACCAACTACACCACACAATAGAGGCAATGCTACTGATTTTGACACTGCAAGATAACACAAGAAAACTACACTTACCTTCAAACCAACGACAATTCTCTAAACGTCATTGCGTTCTTTGTTTAAATTAAATAGAAAACATTAAGTAACATTGCACTTTTACAAATTACAAAACCCACCGCATGCTTAAACATTTAGTTAGAAAAATAATTCAAGCTCAAGTCAAGAAATGCCATTCCACACAGCTACATGTCTGATCCTCCTTATTTACAATGTATAATATGGAAGTAAAAGTGCAACAACATATTTTTGTATGAGTACATAGTACATAAGCAGTATGTCAAATTACTGGCAATAAAAAAGTTCAAATACAAAGACACTTTGAAAATAAGTATTTTTCAGAAACAAATCCACAAACTTTATTATATATGGACAATAGTAGGGTGGATATCCCAGGGGATTTGATCATTCTGGGAAACAGCAGCCATTTTCAACCTTAGTTTTGAGGAGTTTTGAGAGTGTAAGTCTTTCCTAAGAGGCGGGTTAGCAAAGCTAAGACCTTCCCCACACTAGGACTTCGGCCCATGACCCTTGGACACAGCCAATCCAATGAGGCCTGCTAATCCGGCTACGCCTAGTCCAATTCCACCAACGATTGCCATGCCGACCAATCCATCTGTAGAGAAAGAGTAAACGTCAAAATATGACCATTGTCCTTATGACCTAAAACTATCCTGCTTCTACATGTCATATTGTGCCTATCATTGAGCTTGTTAGAAAAGAGACAACAAGAAAATACAAATTACAAGTAATGGGACCGAGCCTCGATAGCGGCTCTTTGTTCTTCTCCGCCACTCACCTTTTTTTAGAGCCTTATCTATGAGCTTCTCCAGTTCCAAGGCCTGCTTGTTCCCCGGCTCATTCTTCAGGAGTGTGCGGATGTACTTCAGAGCCTTTTCATACTCCTGTGATTATAACCATGTGTAAACAGTGTTAATGAATCTTCTGCCAGAACTCAGAGACATGGTGCTGAAAGTAAAGCTATTTAATTAGAATAAGGGCTGGGCAATAAAACAATTTAAATTTAGCATGATAAAAAAATGAGCCTGGTTAACACCAGACCCTTCTCAGTTCTGACTGAGAGTAGATCTGGGCAAGGTTCATTCAAAGCCCGTTTCCAAAAAGGCGTCACCAACGGACGCCGCTCAAATGCCTCTCGGCTCAATTGGATATATCAAACTTTTGTCGAGTTGGTATATTTTCTCGATTTTTCACAAAAAGGAAACGTTTAAATCACTTAAAACAGACACGATGTTCCATTGGAACTGCCATCGTTGTAATTGTCTGCTTCAACCAATGACAGTTTAAAGCTGCGCTATCGTCATCGTGTAAACCCCACCTCAACAGTTGTGATTGGTGCCTCGATTTGGAAAAATTGGAAATGGGCTTGAATGGGGTCTTGGCCAGACTGACTTTCAGAGGAAATTTCAATTTGACGGAGGTCCGTCGGGGTTCTCCCAGGCTATGAAAAAAATACAATATTGATGATAAATATATGGAATACATTTTTCATATTGTTGTGTGCTGTAGTTAAACGTTCCTATAACTACAACATCACTAACTTGCTTAAAAGTTAAACAGCCAATCAAAATAGCAGCCAATGACACTACATGCGCATTAAGGTACGTGTCCAGCCACACCGACAGCTCGTGTTGAATTAATGGTTAAGAAAGATGGGTCGGATTGGTAGCAAAAGCAATTTGGAAGAAACTGAAGAAGTCAGCAGGCCCGAGTCCTTGCACAGGCAGACAAGGCGGTCGCCAAGGGCGCCAGGGGCTTGGGTGGAAATTTGCACGCAGTAAAAAATTTAAATAACTACAGCTGATGTGTGGATTGTTTCTGGAGCTCCAAAACAAGTAGTCTATATAAAGTACCTTCTCTCTCACTTTCTTGCAGGTCGTACACTCTACTCTGCAGCACCGGACTGTACATGGGGGATGGGCAACGTGTTAACTGACACCTAACAGGCAAAAAGGGCTGTTCTAGCTGGGGGCAAATTGCCTGGCAACACTATATTATGCCAGCAACACAAAGTCTGATTTTTCTTTTCAAAATAATAGTGCCAATAAGTCATTACAATAACCATTGTTAATTCATTGGATAGATAGGTAGTGGGTCTATGTTTGTGTTGCTAAAATTAGTCTATTGTTGGATGAAACAGACTAGTGAATGTTTTTCAAATGTAGTCTTATTTTC
This sequence comes from Umbra pygmaea, assembly GCA_016801145.1. Taxonomy (NCBI): domain Eukaryota; kingdom Metazoa; phylum Chordata; class Actinopteri; order Esociformes; family Umbridae; genus Umbra; species Umbra pygmaea. Next base: position 1,236 of record JACXGM010010548.1, on the reverse strand, counting down.
ACATGACAATTAAAATATATTCAATCAAATTCTGTGTACAACGTATTTGTTACTGTTTTTAATGAAAACTTGTTATTGAAAACATTTTTTTGCAATCACATACTTTTATTGTTTCTTTACACACAATACAACTGCATTTGGTTACAATTCACAAGCTTTGTAATGAATTGACAATGATTATTGCAATGAATTAAAACAAGCGCTATTATTCTGAAAAAAAAATCAGAGTTCATGTCGCCAGCATAATATAGGGTTGCCAGGCTAACGGGGTTTGCCCCAAGCTAAAACCGGCCCTGCCGTCAAACCGAAATCAGGATATCAATCGGCCCCTTTCTCCCTTCCTCACAAGACATACTAGTCTCTGTACCTCACCAGTGGTAGTTGGGGCTGAGTTAACTGTTAGCTACTCAGCAGGTAACATTGCAATGAAAGACCATGGTTAGAATTAGAATAGAGAAACAGGAGGAAAACAAAAGCTGAAAATAGAGGTACTGTGTACTGGACTGAGTTCAAATTTTAGAATGCTCTTACTACTGAGTTTTGGATGTTCCACCCAGCTACTAGCTAGCTTCTCTTAAATGTACAGTATGCACACTTAGCTAGCTACATTAAATTGATGTGGATAAGAGCCTACGCTAAGTGACTAAAATGTTAATGTTTTGGCTTTTAAATAATATAGCAATCAGTGTTGTTTTCTAACTTAGCTAAAAAAAAATTTAAAATTAACTAGTGTGTAAAAGCAGGTCTAGCTGTATTGCACTTCATACATTTAAAAATGTTATGCAAAGGTTTATTATGGCTGCCTCTGCCTGAATTGATAGGCCTAAACCATTTAAATTGTAATATTGTTAACTGTTCACTAGTTCTAGTTCTATATTTACATATTACATCTTATCCAGAGCGACTTACAAGTAGATTTTTAACAAGCCAGGAGAAACCACCACAGAGTTGAATAGTAATGCATTCTAATCAATTAATTAGTTGTTATTACAGGTCCTTCTCAAGAAATTAGCATATTGTGATAAAGTTCATTATTTTTGTTACGTCCCCCAGTCTCATATCCATGTTTGCTTTGTGCCCTGGTCTGTATTGCTGTTCTGTGCTGTGCTTCTGTCCTGTTCTGTGTGTTTGTTCTTTTCTGTTTGTCTATTTCCAACAGGTGACCCTGGTTCGGCTGATCATCAATCACTTCACTTATCACTGACTCCTCCCCTCCGTTATCCCATACACCTGGTT
>JACXGM010010547.1:0-26104 GCA_016801145.1 Umbra pygmaea | reverse complement strand
GATGCAGCTTCGAACCGGATACGGCTGAAGAAAAAGGGAGAATGTCATGGCGGGGTGGACCCCTTATATAGCTGGCGCGGTCACTGGCAGGAAGTGACGTATATACAAACTTTTTCAGATGCAACCTGCTGCGCAGGAGGGATAAACCACTAGGAGCTAGAGCTCCCCCTATGGGGCGGAGCTCCACGATATAGAACAGTAGCCTACGTGTTTCATCCATCTGCCGATGGTGTCGCCATTTCTCATTTCACCCGTTTTTGTGCGTACGCCTGGGTCAGAGTTTCCGTGAAGGACCGCACATTTTCCCGTCAAGTGTGCTTTTTATAAATCCCAATTATTGCGTAGAGAGCTGCGTACGTCTTCTTTTGTGCCTACGCCACGTTGTTTATAAAAGAGGCCCCAGATCAACTTGTGCGAGTGAGTTGTTTGTGAGCACCAGAGTGGACACACTGCAGTCTGTCCTGCGAAAAGCGATGTTCAGTTTCATTTGTTGACTGAATGATTCTGTAAATCAAGTTGTTGTGGTGCTGGTGAATGTTAGGTACAGTGCCACACGCTGCATGTCTCAGTTTTGGAAATCACTGGTATATGTGTCTTTTAAAAATGAGTCATTTGTAACTTTGTGTTGTGTATTTGTATTATTGTATTTTATTTTATTCTTTATTTGTATGGATGGACCATGAGTCTGAATAAAAACATTGTTGCAAGACAAACAAATATTCCTGCCAGTTATTGGTAGTCTGCCAAATATCAGGAATAGGCCTATTTTTTGAAAAGTATTGTTTATTGATGATACTCTGTTTGCCCCCACAAAGAAATCAACAATTATTAGCAATGAATGTAATAGATGTGTTACATGAATATGCTATTAAAACAGATTCAGAGCATTGGTGAAAAATCATCCTGCTAGCTATCCCTTTTGTTAACTTCAGCAGATGATAACGCTATTATGCCTAAATCTAACAAGATTATCAGTCATCAATTTATGGGGAATTCAAAATGATATCACATCAGATAGTAGGCTGTAGTACTGAATGGTGTAGTAATTTTATTTCACAACATTTGTAATAATTTGCTACTGGGTCATTTTAGAGCTAGTGTAGATGTGCACAGGTTTGCAGAAAATCACTTTTACATAGCCTACTCATGCACCATCCTTTATAAACCAGAGCTAGTTTTTGCTACAGCTTTGTTAATTAGTTATATTATTAGATTAACCATGTCCCAGGTCTTATGTTTTGTTTGATCTCAAATAAGATTGTTTAGTAATACTACAAGATAGAATACATAATCCTCTGACATTGTGCATTATAATTTAATTCCTGATCAATTACAGGCATTTCTTTTTGTGATTTACTGTGGTATTGGTCTTAAAAAGCATTTATAGTGGCATTAAAAAAGTCTTAAATAGTCTGAAACATAATGTCATTAAACCCTGTGGCAGCAGCTTTGGAAACTTCAAATCCACAAACTTGATTAAGAGGGAGTAAAAGATGGTAGTGTATCGGTATCGGCATCAACTTAAGGTTGTGGTATCGGTATCAGACATGAAAAAGTGGTATCAAGCCACCCCTAGAACTAATCACACAGTCATCTTTCAGTATCAAAACTATTAAATTAAACTAGCTTATGGTTATCAATAAACAAGTTACCCTTTTATTCAGTAGGAAATTAAAATTGCATGATATCACATCTCAAATCCTTCATTGCACTAGCCATCCTTTTTAATTATTTTCTAACTTCAACAAAACATATATTTTTTATTTTTCCTCTTAATTAACACAACACACTCTCTCCCAAAAACTTGGTGGCTATTTCACTTAACAATACATGTTTTATCTGTGAAAATCTCTGTACGTTTGCCTTTACCAACTGGTTCAGCTGATCTGTCATCTTGTGTGGATTGGTCTGCTCCTACCTTCATTAACCTTTCTGGGCGTACAGCCAATAATACTACTCCCTATTCTCTTATTAGATTTCCGGTCCAGGACAGAGCCTGACCTGTCAAAAGTTTTGACCTCATCCATCCAGTCTTGAAGGATGACTGCAGACAATATTTTGCCCCCAACATAGTTTTATTTCTGTTCAATATGCAATTTTACACATTTTTTACTTTTCTACAAACCAAACAGACCTTACAAATTATAGTGTTAGACTTTACTTAAAACCCTAAAGATCACTTCTCCTATTCTCATAACGTAACACATAAGTTTCTTCCCTGTACAATTTTATCCTGAACAATTAAATAAGAAAATCTGCTCTCTTGGCCTTAAATGACCTTTCATTCTATGGGCTTTGGAATTGTCTTCTGTCTAATACTTTAAATCTACCGTTTTTCTCATAGTCTGTTAGCAAATTAATGAAACTGTACTTTTTCACTAGGTGATTTATTCTTTCTGGTCTGTAGACCAAATTTTACAGTCACCAACCTACAATTAGATATTTTTGCCTGTATCTATATTTAATATGCCCAAGGTCTCTGTGGGGGATGAAATCTATTAATCTCAAACAAAATTGTCCTCTGTGGTTGCCATCTCAACCTAAAACATTTCTTTGATTGAATAATGCTCACTCTTATACAGAGATGCCACAAGTTAGTTTAATAGATTACTTCTCTGGGTTGGGCTGAGTTCCCAACACATGGGAAGTTCCTCAGTAAGACCCTATTGAGCAGGTAAAATAAGTTCTGTAATTTTAGAATGTTTCCGATTGTTGAATGTAAAAAACTGTAAACTTTTACAGTGGATTTCCCATCAAATTACAACATTTTTTATAGTTTAGTCACGTTTTAGTTTTTCATAGATCACTGGTAAGTTATGAACTTCTTTTACTTGGTCAAGCCTTAAGCATGGAAGCAATACATCTGGATTCAGAACCCCCTCCCTGTTCATTAATTTAGAGAGATTTACAACTGATGCATGACTGCAAGGCTGAGAATCTGACCCACACAAATTTTGCCAGAACAAGCTTACCCCTCTTATTGCGGTCACAGTTTGTGGTCCAGCTCATGTCATTTCTTGCTCAGCAGTGCCTCTAATTATGTTATGTCAAAAGAAGCCCAACAGTTTCCTTCTGTCCTGCTAAACAGAGAAACTCTACAAGATGTTTTGAATCCAAATAGTAAAGCTGAGCCCCTCAGCAGAAGGAACCGAAACTACAAGGTCGTACAGATGTAGGTGCGATAGTGGTGGAAAAGGGGCGGGGCTGTACCAAGGTGTACTTTAGCCGATTTAAATGAGAATTCTGGGCGATTTCAAAACGTATCTCTGTTGTTTGCATATCGGAAGTGCTGTCCGTAGCTTTAATAACTCAAACAATCTGTATTGCCAAAACCGTGTTTACCTTTTGCTGCCATAATACAACCATTACGCATTTACGGGGCAAGTTAAAAGGTGTGCTTTGGGCCAATAAACATGTTCAAAATGTCATTACTAGTCCATATCCATTTGCACTGATTCCTTATAATAAACACAGCAAGTTTAAACAAATAAGTTTATGTACATACCTTAGTTTATTTCCCATTTTCCAGTGAAGTCCACACTAGTCGATTGTCGAAGTCATACAATTCAATGTTCCAAAACATATTTTTTTCCGCCAAAAAAACTATTCGCCATGGTTATATTCGCGCTATCAATGTATAGTAGGATGGGGCAGCTGATTGGCTTCCTCATCATGAAATGTCCAATGAGAAGTAGTAATTTGGGGGACAAATTGAAAATAGGCTTTTTCATGTTTTAAAAGCTTTAAATACAATAACAAATTTAAGCCTGTGCAGTGTGAATTTTAGATTTTTTTTGTGTAGTTTCATAATTATTGAGGTTGTTTGGGAATTTATATTGGATTATAAAGTTATTTTAGTGCATCTGCTCGCCTTAGCATCACTTACGCTGACGAGAAAAATAGACTTGAAGTGTAAAATTAAGCTGCTTGAAGCGAGCCTCATTTTGCAAAATGGCATGCTGCTGTTGGCTGTGTAGCATGTTTCATTCATCTCTGTGAGTTCAAAACCTGGAACTTGTGTTTTGGTCTCGTTTCGGAGACGTTTCGGTGACGTGGCGTGTCCGGTCTAGTTTCAGGCGACCGACTGTATTTCAGCTCAATTTTTGAGAACACTATAATGAGTAGTAAGATTTTTCATTCATGAATGATACAATTGAATGTGAGTCACTAAAAAAGGAGTCTCTCGAGTTACTAAACTGGCTTCACCCATTTTCTTAAATAAATCCTAAATTACCAGATTAAGGGAGTTCATAAATAACCATTGAGCATAAGGAACTCTTTTTCCCTACAATTTAAATGGGCCCTCTCACCAGACTGAGATCATGAAGAAGAAAAAAATGGATAGCCCTTTTATGGTTTCAAACTCAGTTTCCTACATCTATCGTGTCGCTGACTAGAAACTTTAGTCTCTATTCTACACTCCTTTTGAAATAAAATTATTACAATCAGTAATAGATGTACCCATTACTAGTTTTATGTGAACTAATGAAATACACGAAAGCAGTAATGAATAGTGACTGATTAATTTAACACCAAAAACATTCTTTGGTCACGTGCTGGATTCGAACCTGGAGCGTCCGGTTGAAAGACAAGTACAATACAATCACGCAATCAAGGCCTTGTGAATTGTATACGTCTTCAGTGGTGTTGAGTTTAACTGTTTATTATTAATTAGTAAAACTGGAAAAGGCATTTTAAATATACAATAAGCAGTTTAGATGAGACATTTATATTGTAGGACAATAGTTTGTCAAAGTCAAAGTCATTTATTTATCATATACATCGAATAACATCACATCATCCTATGCAGAGAAATTCTTTTGGACAAGGCTCGACACATCTATGTAGTGGGCTTAAAAGGTTAAAAGAATATAAATAATTTTTAAAAAACAATAATAATAATAATAATAATACACTATGTACTGAGCAGTGATCCGTAATATGTACAACAGCAGAGGTAATAAATGTTATAAATATGGCATATTTATATATAAATATATAACGTGCATTTGAATACTGCTACATCAGATGAAGAGTGCATAAAGTGACCAGAGAATAGTAGTGCTCAACAGATGGTTTGTGCTCAGTGACAATGTTCCATGTTGAGCAGCCGAATGGCCTGGGGAAAGAAACTGTTTTTGAGTCTGGTAGTCCGTGCCTTGATGCTCCGGTAACGTCTACCAGACGGCAGCAGCGAGAAAAGGTCAAGCTGTCCAGGCTGAAATGTGTCATTTGGTTCCTTAACATAGCAGCTACATTAATACATTTAACTTCAGAATGTAGTTGTTTTAATGATAGAATGTACATGCTAGGCAGTTTATACAGATGAATGGAGATTGGAGATGCAAGGCTTTATTTAAATTAGGAAATTTGTTCTACTGTATAATAATACAATTAAATTTGTCTAAAAACACTATATCCCCACTGTAGGAGGGATTAGAACTGCAAGCTCACACATCAATGGTAAAATGACAAACCCATTAGGAGCGTTGTGTATTTTTAAAGCAGTTTAGCATCACCCAGCGTCGGTAAAAGACCATTTATTGGCAACTAAATGCACTGATTGGTGACGCGGTACAAGCGGCACCACTTTATCGTACCTATATCTGTACTTCCATTTTTATATCAAACATTACGTCATTTGACCCTCCCTTATATGTTAATCACTTAGGCGGTCCAGGATAGGCCTCTAGCTTCTCCACCACCATCTTCCACTGTTTCATATCATCCCATGATGTAATTGATCATCCCTTTATGTTACTCTTGTGTGAGCATACTCTAAAATGCATTTATTAGGAAATACCGATAGCGCATCCAGGACCTTCTACAAAAAGTGTTGGTTCTTGAGGCTCCTCGGGCTCACAGGCTCATTAGTATTTCAATGCATTTCATTGTGACTTGATACATTCCTAATACTTCCATTACAAGATGTTCTGATAGTAAATTGATCATTATACAATACCATACTGATTGTCTGTGTGTGTGATCAAACATATTCATACATACAAATACAATTCCTTTCTTATGAAAATCATTAATTCTTATAAAAGTACTACCACACCACATGATTGGCTGATTAGATATTTGCGTTAACAAGCAGTTAAACAGGTTTACCTAATTATGTGGCCGTGAGTGTACTGGTATACAGTATATAGTTAAAAATAAAATGAATCATATAGATGAAGTTGAAAACGTACAAAGTATATACTTTGAAACAAAAGTGAAAGAGTTTATATTGAGATAAAAATCCAAACAGTTTTATGCATAATAAAATAATTATAATAAAATGTCAACTAAAAGTAAAAGAAAGTCTAAGAAAAAACATTTAAAATGAACCAAATTTGAAAAAGCAATAACACATAATTTAATTTGAAAAGAAATCCAAAGTTTTTATTTAAACTTTTCATTGAAAGATTTTTGATAACACATTTTGTTAATTTACTTTCAAGGGAATGGCATGGTTTACAAAGAGGCATAGATAATGAAACATAATTAAGTGAATTGTTTGAAAATGAATGTTCATGCTTAGGTTGTATGCAAAGGTTTTTGCACCCCTGGAAAGAAATGTTGTTACAATTAATGTTTCTGTGAACAGAAGGTGACCTCTCATTGGTTGATATTAACACTTTTTGTCCTTCAGAAAAGTGAGTCCTAAATTTAGGGGAACTAGCGTTACACCTCCCACTCTGTGTCACGTCGAACCAAGGGAATTTGTTGTACTAAAATATAAAAAATATGGTTTTGTCTAGCTATTAAACATCAGAAATATTTGGAATATCTGCTAGATAATGTGTATGCAATTAATCACAACCTATGTTTACTAATTATTTTTTATGAAGTGTTAACAGTGAGTGAGCATTGCACTGTGTGGAACAGACCTATGTGTGAGTGTGACCACTGTGCAGTGTACTGTACAACTACTAACAATAGCAAGCTATCTCACTCTTAATCTGAGACTACAAAACGATGTATGAGAAGGTAAAATCGAGGGAACACGTAACACACACACCCATCAATTTCATGGTAAAAGTCTCCAATTAAAGATGAAAGATTTAGCAAAGCCTCTGTACTTGTTATATTCCAATTTAATTCACTTGTCTATATAAGTGCAGTCTATTTCCCTTGTCTGACTATTATTTTTCCTTGTCCCAGACAAGCAGACAAGACTTAATGTCAATCCCTGCATGGTACAGAATAAAACCTGACACTTTCTGCAACATTTAATTAAGGATCATGATTTATATGCATGAATATAGATTGGAAAACAGTAAACAATGTCAACATGATGTGCAAGAATTTGGGACCATTATTAACTTCTTTTTTTAAAGGCCCAGAAATGTTGTTTGATCTATTAGGTCTTCAGTTATTCAGGTGAGAGTCAATTCCATTTAACTATTACTCAGAAGTAAATCCATACCTTCTATCCATTTGTTTTGGAAAAAAAAGGGCACAAAAACATTTTAAAGAAAAAAAGGTGAAGCATTTTTAGAAAAGTATGCCTTGCCAACTGTTATGCATGTAATATTGTGAGGGTGTAAGGAAGGAAGAATGGATTCAACTAAATATAAAATCATACAAGCTAATGTCCAACAGTCTGTCAGGACACTGAAGCTGAAACGAGGTTGGATATTTCAAAACAATGAACCAAAACATACCTACAAAAAACATGAAATATTGCAGAAAGGACAAATGTGCCCTGAACAAGCTGATGTTTCAACATCTCCATCCAATGTATAGACACTCTGCACAAGGATTAAGGTTATGGTTCTTTAACCTGGGTGGATTTGTCTAAACATTATCCTGTGAGGCAGCAGTGCCTCCAGGGAACATTTCAGGACACCTTTGTCCTGTGTGTGAAATATTTCCAATTAAGGAATAAATAAATGGAACATTTTCTATGAAAAACTGAAATAAATAGTAAATGTGCAATAGTAAAGGTGTCATGTTTTACCTTGTTCCGTGTAGGTCAGGTCAACTTATTGTACTCAGGAATATTCTTTTTAACAAGGGGTACCCAAAACATTTGCATACAACTATAACCAATTCATAAACAGGTTGGCTTTTGGCACATCATTACAAGCCATATCCATTATTTCTGCTAGATTGTGTTACTTTGAATGTTAATATACTGTGCATCCCTATAATAAATACATGTTACTGTCTTCCTCTCCAGATGTGGGCTTTGACCGCTACAAGCTGGTAGTACAAGTGGTGATCGGAGAACAGCGTGGAGAAGGTGTCAAGTAAGTGAAGCGGCATTGGCTCCTATACTACTGCAAAGAAAGACAGCATGTTTTTTTCCCATCATGTTATCCCATCTGACTGTGCTTGTAAGTGCACAGGCCTAAGCAGTACAGAGTGGTGGTTAGAGAGCTAACTACATAGTTCAGTAACTACAATGGGCTCCAAAATGATGGGCACCCCTGAATGGCAATGCACAACCAATACTGTAAAAAAATATAAACAGTACAATTATGGAGAAAAAAACAAACTTCCATCATGTGAGAAATACTGTACTTTATTAATGTGTCAATGGAACCAACTATTAAATAAAAAATCAATGTCCTCCAAATCAAGGTTTCACAAACAATGGCACCCTGAAAGACTATTGTAAATTCCATCTACCAAAATTATACCAGGAATTAAATTCCACTTATTTAAGTTAGTCTTAAGAAACTATGTTGAGACATTGCATCACTTCCTGTTTAACTACTGTATAGAAATGAGGTAACACACATGCAATGTCCCTTTGTCATCCAACACCATGAAGAAAACTAAAGAATTGTCAGTTAAAAAAGGACAGATGGTCGTTGACCTTCATAAATCTGGTAATGGGTACAAAGAAGAACCACAAACAATTGAATATACACCTGAGCACTTTCATTGCAATTATTAAAAAATTCTAAAGATATGGAACAGTTGAAAACCTCATGCAAATGCCAGTATTTTTGAACTGGCACCTAAGCTGACAATGAAATTCCATCCAGTTCAGATTGAGAATCCCCTGAGGGAAAGTGGGTTGGTGCTTAGGGCCTAAAAAGCATGTGATTCATTTAGTAATTGTGCCCTTATTTTTATAGCGCATGCTCGCCATCTAGTGGTGTCATTAATATCAATATTAACTTCCTTGATGTCTTGTTTCCTGGTTTTAACCCATGACCTTTTTCTGTCATCAGGATGTCTGCCAAATGTTTCTGGGATGCTGACACAGACAGCTATGCTCAGGATGTTTTCATCAATGTAAGCATATGCAATTTTAGTGAGGAATGATGCAGGGATCAGCCAGAATGAATCGGTTCTGAGGTCCCAACTTCATATGTGAATTTTGTAATGGATGTTTTATTTTAACTGTCAGACATTTTGACTGTGTCAGTGACACAACCAGTCAAGGTCTTTTCATCTGATTGTCAACAATATCACTTCTGTAAGTAGGTTACCTGGAATCGGACTCATTGCTGGATGAGTAAGGATCCACAGATCCTGGGTCTTGTCGGGTCTTATCCAGTTATTGGGTCTTGTTGCATTCTGCTGATTCCTTGTGGCAGTTTGGGGACTTGAACACCCTCCACCTAATCGGTGGGCGCACAACACAAATCAAATGCCATGGTAGGGCTGTGTCAATAACTTTAGACTTCTGTGTTTGCTTACACCAATATGTTAATACAGTGATAGGAAATGTCTACAAATCATGGTTGCAAGGAATGTTCCGGTACCAACATTTTGACTTTGATACCGATACTTTCTTTGGTACCTCGGTATCGATATCCAATCGATACCACTGCAAAATCATGGATAACCATAAAAACACATTAAAAACATGTATTAAATATTAGACTACCGTATTTAAAACTCTGGTATACTGTATGAATTACACAATATTATTATGTATATTGTTTTTATGTTGTTTTCTTTTTGGTTATATTCTACAGGCCTAATTGCCCCTATTCTGTGTAATCTAAACACTTGGATTTCCCCGAGGGGTTAAGTTCTTATATTCTTTTTCCTTACAGCTGATCCATTCAGGTCATGTATATTTGGATTTCATTAAATATATTTTCTTCTCTTTTTTTAAATTGAATTATCAAACCACATCTAGATAATACTAAACGTGGTAGTTATATTGACTTATTAAACCGTAAAGATACACTTGACATTGATCTTTTATCACACCTGTTGTGTTTTTAAAGGGTAGTTGTCAGACACATGCTTTTAGAGGTTCAGTCTTGAACCAAACTTAGAAACACCTTTTCAAATTGGCATTGCAATTTTTTTAGTTTCCCCTTTATTATTAGACTTGTAAGCACTTTTAGTATGAGCACCATGTTTTTATTTAAGGACAACTGTGCTGCGTTGCCTTTCTAATCAGACGGTTTTTCTCCCATTTCTACACAGACACAATTTGAAGGGCATAGGCACACCCACTTCCTTAACGTCACAGCATTTCTTTTCCAATGGATAAGATGTTGCCAGATGTTTCGCTCCTTTCATTTTAATGAAAAGCAACGTTAATTTTTTTACGCAATGTTTTAATAAAAAGTATTGAAATATGTGAAAGGCTAGTATAGTACTGTTTAGAAATTTTGGTATCGCGGTACCTTTTCAGTAGCGGTTTACCGCACAACGCTAGCAGGGACACAAATACACGAGAGAGTTTGACTAGGTTTATGTTTATGTTTTCACTCAGCTCTTTGCACTCATTTGATTAAACAGCTTTAAAAAACCATAAAATCTCCAAACTCACTGCAGTGTTGGCTAGCAAAGCGTTTCAGTCGGATTGTATTTTTAAAATGAACATCTTTTCTGTTATTTAATATGAAGTAATATTTGTTTCTCTGGTCAGACAGGGAGCAACATGAATGTGTGCATAAGGGAGAAATAACATGCTGTGACTTGTTTGGCTGTCAGTGGAAGATCTTACAACTTATTCATTTAGCAGACACTCTTTATTTATGCAGAGCAACTTACAGTAAGTATAGGGACATTCCCCTGGTGCAACTTAGAGTAAAGTGTTGCTCATAGGACACAATGTAGTTTGACCCACGCGGAAATTGAACCTGCAACCGTCTTACTACAAGTCTGTCCGACTACAAGTCTGACTCTGAGCCACTGAGCCATCTGAGGGTTTCCTTTATAGGTTGTGGTCTGACTCAATGAAGAGAGAGTCTGGTCTTGCTGTCTAATCTACACTCTGGCAGTCCAATTATAAACGCTGATTATGTAATGATATGTCACACTATGCAAGTCCTCACAGGTGATAACACATGTTGATGATGGGCTAATTCTAGTGCTATAATAAACCTACAGTTTTGAAGTACAGGTTTAAAATGGTCTAAAAGAACAACATTGGTGAAGTAGTTAATTGAGCAGTTAACGCAAAGATAATGTCCTGTCTAGTTCTGTTGGTGGAGCATGGTGTGCTATTTACTATGCCAGAGTTGTGTCCTTTAAGAGGGCGTTTCTGAGGGGTACTCTACGGGGTCTTAAAAAAACACTACTAGAAGTTGCTTTACAAAAGTGCATCTGTTAAACCACAAAAACCTAATACATATAGCCTACTCTTCAAAACGTGTTGCTACATATCGCCTTTTCTAAGATTCAGATGTTACATGGAACAGTGAAAATCTTGTTCCATGGCTCCGTCAATGCTGGAGGTGCAATAATAAACAGTGTCTATTAATAAATAATATAACAAAATGTAAAAAGAGACTAGAGATCAAGCTGTTTTTTATTTTCACGTCATGTTAGCCTGCTTTTTGATCTCAGTGGTTTGGTGACCACTGGTAAATGAGTTGTCTGGCTAAAAATTAATGTGGTGCCATAGTCTCTATGGGCAAATCAGATAAAGGCTATGCTTCTCTAAGGCAGCCAGGTGCTGTTCCGCTCGCTCTGAACTTTAGCTAGAATTATTGCACGTTTCTGTCTGCACGCGTCTTGGTCACATGAATCATCAATATCTCAATATCTTATTCGTACATGGAAGGAGGTATGAAAAGGTCTGGCAAATGGCTTTTTTCTTAAAGATATTTTACCATGTTTCAGACAGTCAAAATTAGAGTGGCCTACAGCCAGATGGGAAAACCGTGTGAAGAATAGATGCTTGGATTGAACCCTGGTCTCTGGTGTGGAACAATATGTGACTTGAGCCAGGGGATGTTACCATGACACCATGTATAAATGTATAGATAAAAGCAGTGTACATAACAAGCAGCACTAACATCACTCTTTCCTTTTCAGGACAGCTTGTTCTGTGTGGCGGCTGCTTTTGGAATCTATTACTACTGAGGGGAGCAACAACATGGGAGGACTTTGCTACAGCATTTCTTCTACAATGCTGTTTTGCCCTCGTGACTGTAGGGATAAGACAATTGCTTGGACAATAGAAATGTCACTGAACTTGAAATGCATGTGCTCCACATAAGTTATCTGACTCCGACAAAAGGAGCTTGGCCTTTCCACTGAGAAGATGCACTGTGTTGTGCTTTGGTAGAGGGAAGCTCGATTCAGATGAATCCTCTGACAGAAAGAAGGTATATGCACTGTCTTATTAATTCTGCTGTCAGACCAACTGAGGATAAAACAGGCATTACCTATACATGTAGTTCTAACGTGTTGAACTAGTCTGACAGCAGTGTTTTGGATGTAAAGTGAAAAAGAACTACATTTTATTGCTATTTATAAACAATATCAGTTGTTTAATTAAAAAAATAACAGGAGTCAAATGTAACCCATGCTGAAAATATGTTGTTTGTCGTCTATTCTTTATGACGTATACATTTATTTTGAGGGGGTGCGGTTGTTGTGTACATTATTATGTTCGGTGGAATACTAAAAGCACTGATTTTAAGGGACCGGTATGTCAGGAGGGTTTAATGATCAGAATGTAATTATATTATAAATACATATAATCACATTTAATATATAACATGCTTGGTTACTACAAACTAAAGTGAATTTTATGACTGCGTCTGCATGCATTTGTTTATTGAAAGTGCCCCTTTGAAAAATTCTTCGTGTGAACTTTTCTTGTCAGTTCAGCTGTGGCAATACTTCTGGGGTTACATGTCTAAATGAACCCCAAGAAAAGTTAGTAAAGGAGTTCTATCTGATCACAAGGAGAACGACTGTGACGATGTGGAACTCAAGGTAATTATAAATAGCATTGCGTTATTGTTTGAGCTTGGGGCTATAATCATTTTCAATGCAACTTACTTTGAAGCCTGTTATCTGCTCATACACTATAAATCAATCGTTGTTTTAAGCAAAGGCATGAAAAATATTGATTCTTATAGGAATATTGCAATCTCTGTCAATTCATAGTGGCAAAATATGACCCAGTCCCTCTGTATTTCTAGGTATAAAGAATAAGCAAAAATATGAGGCCATGAACAAAGTTATTTTTTCTTTCTGATTTCCTGTTTTTGGTGCATATACAGTATTTGTCACTGGATGTTTTCAGTTCTTTACCCCAAACCTTATTTAAAATAAAGGGAATCTTTATTAATTTTATAAGTAATTTAATAATACGGGATGAGGTAGACTGTCACAGCACAGAAGACAGTTGAAAATAAACACTTCAATATTGTAGAATACTCACAAAACAAATACTGCCTCGTGGGGCAAACATAGAGGAACTTCTTGTACAAACACATTCACCACGTTCCAAATTATTATGCAAATGATATTTTACACAGATTTTCCTAAATAGTCAGTATAATTTTAAAGTCACCACCTTTTAGGGTATGAGTCGAATTTAAATAAACAAACCACCCAATGAAAACAGTATTTTTTTCAAAAATGAAACAAACTCAAAATGCACTGTTCTAAATTATTATGCACAACAGAGTATCAAAACATTTTATTGGTTGTAAAGAACTGAAAATGGTCATTTGTTGAATTTGCAGCATTAGGAGGTCATATCTGAAATATAAATAAATATAAATATATATATTAATAAATATACTGAAATCAAAAGCTATTTCAACCAAACACATCTTAAAACTCTGGCACAAAATGAACCTAGGGGTTAATAACGACCCTCTTAGAGGTGGACCTGTCCTGATACAGTACCTCTCAGAAACACCATCTTAATGGCTGATCTATCCTGATACAGTGTCCCTCAGAAATTCCCTCTTAAAGGACAATTGCTGCACAAAATGTACCAGAAATTAATAACACATTGGTACAGAGTCAACCGTTCTCTTGGATATGTTTTCATGCTAATCGAATGTGCCGAGTTTTAGTGCGAACTGATAATTACCTTAAAGTATACATAAAGCACAATTTTATACCACTAACAATGCTCAAAATAGAACCACACTTCCACGGTAGCATAATGAGGGTCCCTACATGCAAACCGAAGCATTGAGAACCTGTTAAGTGTACAGAGAGTTTATTAAAAAAATAGTTTAAAAGACAGTACCGTTCACATATACAGCCAGGCGCCAATCTTTGGAAAACAGACTCGACCAGTCGAACCACGAACGCTGTGCTACGTGAATTTTTTTAATTTTAACCCTTTCCAAAATCCTACCATACAATTCCAGCTGCATACTTTCACCTATTTTCTTCCTAGTAAAAAACACTGCCTTAGTCTTCTCAACAGAGAATATAAACTCCCATGTCTTTCCCCATCCTCCACCAGGGTTAGAGCTTCCTGCACACTATTCAGGGTATACTTCACATTTTCCCAATTTTTTCCATAGGCTACCATCATCTGCAAATAGCGACTTTCCTGATTCCTGGCTGAACATTAGGAAAAACATCATTAATCATTATGTTGAATGAACAGCAATGGACTAATAACACTACCTTGCAGCGTCCCATTTTCTACCAAACAACTTCTAGATAGTTCCGTCCCTATTTTCACCTGAATACTTCTATTACTTAAAACGTCCATTACCCAGTTAAACATATTCTCCCCAATTCCTAGCATATGCATTTTGATTGAAAGACCCTCTACCCACAGCATGTCAAATGCTTTTCCATGTCTAACAATATTGCCACAACAGTCTCTTTTATTATCTACACTTTTTGAATTTCATCCTCAAGACATATGATTGAATCAACAGTACTTCTCCCCCTTCTAAAGCCACTCCGACAGCTAGCCATCAACCCCCTTTCTTCAATAAAGTGCATTAGCCCTGCATTCACCAACTTTTCCATTAACCTACATAAGTGAGAAGTTAGAGCTATTGGCATATAATTTGCTGGACTACTAGCATCTTTTCCCCGTTTTATTATTGGAATAATAACTGCCTCCTTCCATCCTGCTGGAATCTTTCCTTCCTCCCATACTTTATTAAATTCCCTTATCACTTAAATGTTTTAATATCTTTACCAGGAGCTGTATTTTACACTTATCCAATGCATTTCTCAACACTCTCAGAGTAAGTAGAACATTATACTTATCCTACAATGTTTCTTTCTTTTGAATACCCTCAGCATATAGACTACTTGTTTCTTCCCTACCCCTTCTTTCGTCTCCTCAGAGATTACTGGAACTATGCACCTTACTCAGTGTGTCCACCAACATTTCTTCTTTCTCTAGATTAGATATGGCCAACCGTCCTCCATCTGAAAGGATTGGATAATTCCACTCTTTTCTATTACCTTCCATTTTATTTATCATTCCCGTTACATCAGTTACAGTGCCTTGCGAATGTATTCGGCCCCCTTGAACCTTTCAACCTTTTGCCACATTTCAGGCTTCAAACATAGAGATATAAAAATGTAATTTTATGTGAAGAATCAACAACAAGTGGGACACAATCATGAAATGGAACAAAATTTATTGGATATTTCAAACTTTTTTAACAAAAACAAAAGTTAATACTTTGTAGCGCCACCTTTTGCTGCGATTACAGCTGTAAGTCGCTTGGGGTATGTCTCTATCAGTTTTGCACATCGAGAGACTGAAATTTTTGCCCATTCCTCCTTGCAAAACAACTTGAGCTCAGTGAGGTTGGATGGAGAGCGTTTGTGAACAGCAGTTTTCAGTTCTTTCCACAGATTCTTGATTGGATTCAGGTCTGGACTTTGACTTGGCCATTCTAACACCTGGATATGTTTATTTGTGAACCATTCCATTGTAGATTTTGCTTTATGTTTTGAAACATTGTCTTGTTGGAAGACAAATCTCCGTCCCAGTCTCAGGTCTTTTGCAGACCCCATCAGGTTTTCTCTCAGAATGGTCCTGTATTTGGCTCCATCCATCTTCCCATCAATTTTAGCTAACTTCCCTGATCCTGCTGAAGAGAAGCAGGCCCAAACCATGATGCTGCCACCACCATGTTTGACAGTGGGGATGGTGTGTTCAGGGTGATGAGCTGTGTTGCTTTTATGCCAAACATAACGTTTTGCATTTTTGCCAAAAAGTTCAATTTTGGTTTCATCTGACCAGAGCACCTTCTTCCACATGTTTGGTGTGTCTCCCAGGTGGTTTGTGGCAAACTTTAAACAACACTTTTTATGGATATCTTTCAGAAATGGCTTTTTTCTTGCTACTCTTCCATAAAGGCCAGATTTGTGCAGTATACAACTGATTGTTGTCCTATGGACAGACTCGCCCACCTCAGCTGTCGATCTCTGCAGTTCATCCAGAGTGATCATGGGCCTCTTGGTCTTCTCCTTGTATGAGCTGAAAGTTTAGAGGGACGGCCGGGTCTTGGTAGATTTGCAGTGGTCTGATACTCCTTCCATTTCAATATTATCGCTTGCACAGTGCTCATTGGGATGTTTAAAGCTTGGGAAATCTTTCTGTATCCAAATCCGGCTTTAAACTTCTCCACAACAGTATCTCGGACATGCCTGGTGTGTTCCTTGTTCTTCATGATGCTCTCTGTGCTTTCAACGGACCTCTGAGACTATCACAGAGCTGATGAATTTATAGAGAGACTTGATTACACACAGGTGGATTCTATTTATCATCATTAGTCATTTAGATCAACATTGGATCATTCAGAGATCCTCACTGAACTTCTGGAGAGAGTTTGCTGCACTGAAAGTAAAGGGGCAGAATCATTTTGCTCGCCCAATTTGTCAGTTTTTGTTTGTTAAAAAAGTTTGAAATATCCAATAAATTTTGTTCCACTTCATGATTGTGTCCCACTTGTTGTTGCTTCTTCACAAAAAATTCAATTTTTATATATTTTTGTTTGAAGCCTGAAATGTGGCAAAAGGTCGAAATGTTTAAGGGGGCCGAATACTTTCGCAAGGCACTGTATATTAATAGTACATCCAATTGAGGTACTCCCTCTAGTATGATCTTTTCCTTTGCCTTTTACTCCATCTCAATACTGCCTGTGCTTGCTTATACTCAAATCAAATGTTGAAAGTTATGAGTTCTTTTTAATCTTCTAAAGGCTCTGTTCCTTATCCTAACCACCTGTCACATTCCCCACTCCACCATGGAACCACTTTTCTCACTTGTTTTCCTGAACTTTTTGGTATTGCAGCCATATCAATACTCCATCACAACTCAATCTCAGTCCTTTCAACATCATTTGTTTCTTTGACTGAATTAATATACAAATCACTCATTTCCATAAACCTCCTCCAGTCTGCCTTTTGGAAAATCCAACTTTCATGACCACCTTCCGTACTCAACCTTAAATCAACATTCAATTAACATATAATCGGGTAGCGATCACTTCCAACATTGCCTTCTCCATGCACTTCCCACTCACACTTTGGAGCCAGTCTACTAGACAAAAATGTGAGGTCGAATACTGACTCTTTACCAGTTCTAATATCAATCCTTGTCCTGCTACCATCATTCAAACAAACTAAGTTCCTATCATTCATTACCTCTTTAATCACCTGTCCATTGTGGTCATTATTTTCCCCTGACCACAGTATATTGTGGGCATTAAAATCTCCACACCATACAACATTATCCCTATCCTGGCCTTTTACGCCCTCTAGTTCATTTAATTCCAACCGTTTACAAGGGTTATAATAATTTATTACTACTATATTATTTTTAACCGCCCAGACTTCCACTACCACATATTCTTGTTCCTTCTCTGTACCCAACACCCTGTAGGGTTAGTAGGGTTATAATAATTAATTACTACTATATTCTTGTTCCTTCTCTGTACCCAACACCCTGTAGGGTACACCCTTCCTCACAAAGGTAGCACAACCCCCACCACTTCCTTGCTCTTTGTCTCGTCTGAAAACAGTATAATTAGACAACACAAAATCTAACCTAGATTTCAACCATGTTTCTTGAATACACATCACATCTGGTTTTACAAACCTACGATCTATAAACTGTTTAAAATCCTGCCCATTCGCCAACAGACTCCTTGCATTCTATTGTAAAATGATCATAATAAACAAGATCATCCTTTACCCACTTCGTGACTCGAGTGCACCTCAAGACAGTCCCTTTATGTCTTCCCATTTTAAATCTAGCATGTCTAAATGCTGAATTTCTGCCTTTGCAATGACTGAATCCTTCCAGTCTTAGATTTAACCTCAGCTGTTGCATTAATTACCCCTACAATAAAGATAACCAAGTCCCTATTATCTCCCTTCTCTTTTTTTCTCCTTCTCTCTGACGTGCTCTTATCTCTGTGCCCATGCATCCACTGTCGCTATTTCCCAGCTAACATGCCCTTCATTAACCGTCTTCCTTTGCTCCACTCATTTAACTGCTTTTGCATAAGGAACACTACCCTTCCGTTTCACACTCTGAATCTCAGTCACCCTTCTCATTACTTCACACCCCCAGTAGGCTGCACTGTGCCCCCTCCACAGCATCCAATTACAACATTTAGGTCTTACTCCCTCTCCACATTCCCTATAGTCATGTTCCCCTCCACATTTAGCACACCTCTTACTCCCTTTAAACATCTTAGCTACATGACCAAACGTCTGACACTTGCAGCATCTCATTGGCTTATGAGTGAACTCACTCACCCTGTATCTCATAAATCCAAAGTACAGCTCCACAGGCAACTGTTTTGTGCTATAACTGTACCAAAACTGACATGGTTTAAATGTTCTCAACCCCCTTAGTTAAACGCTTTGCACTCTGAACAGAATCACACTTTTCTTTTAAATTTTTTACTCTGTTTGGTTTGTGAGCTGACTCTTTCTGTTGGGTTTGATGCGAGAGCTCTGTTGGGTTTGATGCAAGAGCTCTGTTGGGTTTGATGCCAGAGCTCTGTTGGGTTTGATGCGAGAGCTCTGTTGGGTTTGATGCCAGAGCTCTGTTGGGTTTGATGCCAGAGCTCTGTTGGGTTTGATACGAGAGCTCAGCTGGGTTTGATGCGAGAGCTCTGTTGGGTTTGATGCGAGAGCTCTGTTGGGTTTGATGCGAGAGCTCTGTTGGGTTTGATGCGAGAGCTCTGTTGGGTTTGATGCGAGAGCTCTGTTGGGTTTGATGCGAGAGCTCTGTTGGGTTTGATGCGAGAGCTCTGTTGGGTTTGATGCGAGAGCTCTGTTGGGTTTGATGCGAGAGCGCTGACTCCTGTAGTCTGTGTAGAGGTTAAACCCAAGTTTTCGCCCCTAAAGTGCTATGCCATGGGTAGACTAATTGACACACCTTTTAGTGAATGAAGGTCCAAATCCCATTTGCCATCAAAACTATTGTTTTACTTTATTTCCATTATATCTTCATTGTTTCTTCTCACACAACTACATTATAGCATGTACAGTGGGGAGAACGTAAGTATTTGATACACTGCCAATTTTGCACGTTTTCCTACTCACAAAGCATGTAGAGGTCTGCAATTTTCACCTCAACTCAGAGAGACGGAATCCAAAAATCCGGAAAATCACATTGTATGATTTTTTATTAACCAATTTGCATTTTATTGTACCTATTGTACCTATGATGAAAATTATCCCAGTATTTTTGGTTATTGTGTCTCATTTGTGTGCCGTTTTGTGTTTGTGATATAGGACAGGTTAGACGTACCCTGGAAATCCAGAGTTCTCTTCAATTTGAATTTGCTCAGCAAGTTTCTCTGGCACCGAGCAATTCTGCTCATTAACTATGCCCTTGTATCCGAGCTGCACCAATCACATCGGTGTATCTGATATAGGCGTGCCAGAGGCGTGTTAAACAGATGACGACACGACAGTTCTGCGACCTCGAAGTCATTAGTAAACATTGTAAGATCACTATGGATTAACACCAGTTGTTTAAAACGACTTGGGCCACTACAATGAACGAGTTAGACTTGGCTTTTGGTCTAAAAGAGGAACAAAAGACGGGGCTCGAATCGTTCCTTTTTTATAAAAGGACGTTTTTGCTGCTTTGCGACCTGATACGGCAAGAGTTTTATCTACCAGTTAGCTCCGCCATAGGGTTAGTGAAAACCCACTGGTGATTGGTCGTAGTGTTGTCTCCAGAGCAGGTTATAGTCAAGATAACTGATTAACCCGAACAAAAGAAATGTAATGTAATGTAATCTTTATTGTCACTTAGACACAAGTACTAGCGAAATTAGCCATCAACCTGTCCATAACAAAACATCACCAGACAAAGAGGGTAGACAGGACAGGAAGACAGGGGTTTAGAAAACAATACAGCATTACGTGAGGAAAGTTGAGGAGAAAATAAAAGGCAGCCCCATATTATGCCCCTTCAACAAAACACCTCAGCAACATTAGCACAGTCATTACACTCTGAACAAGACTTGCAACAAATTGTGTTGGGGGCGGGAAAAAGGGGAATAAGATAGCCAGACCAGACAGGCAGCCATCCTTTCCTGCAGCCTTGAGGCGCTGGTCACGACCCGTCTTGTCAGGTGGCCGGGTATGAAGCTGCGAAGGCGGGGGATGGGGGGGTGTATTAGTATATATGTGTGAGAGTTTGTGTGTGTGTGTGTGTAGGCCTGGAGATTCCTGTGTCTAGCTACAATCCCAAAGTGACAAGTCCGCAGGATGTCGATACGGGGGCAACCTTGGTCATGTCTCAGACAGAGTCACAACACCAGGTGTGTGGTGATGGGGGAGGGAACAAAAACAAGAGCATTTTACTGCAACGCTATCCGGGAGAATTTGTTTTCCATGGCGCCTTGTCCAAGGCCGGTTGTAGGGAGCCGAAATAGATAAGATTTGTTGACTTCTTGGGGTAAGCAGCCACATTGACTTTGGACAGCTGATCCCTCTTGAATCAATTTGGTCCATTTTGGTCTCCAAAACTATCCATTTTCCTTTGCAAAGCTGTGACCTTCTCCATTATTTTAACCAACTTGTGGTCTATAGGCCCAGACAGCTCTGCCCACTGTTTCAATCATGACGGGCAGCCCTGTGGGGCAATGAACAGCTGTCACGTCTTCTTAATTTCACAATAAACCAGGGCAACGCCTAATCCCATCAACAGAAGACCTGTTATCACGGTTCCGAATAGGTAGATATCTTCAACGTCCTCCATGGAAAGAGCCACCTCTCCCGTGCGTCCATCGTGTAGCCAGCAGCATAAGTTCCGGCAGGGCAGTTAGGTTCCCCCGAAACCAAGCTTCTTGTTGAGAATATGGTTCCAATTGCGTTTAGAGACCAGTCAGTTGATCAAATCCATAATTTCCTTAGTTTGGAGAGCAGTGCCTACTGACCAATCAAATCTCAATTGAAAAATAGGTCGCTATTCTGGGAATCGCCATTGGCTTTCTCTGATGAGATCAGCGGAGGGAGTAACGTGTCTTTGTCAGCTTCTTGAGCTTTATGTGTCAGTGCAGTGTGATTCATCAAAGTTCTGCACTTAAAGTGCTTTATGCATAGTATTGCGTTTGTTTGTGACAAGTATTGTATGGGCTATTTGATACATACATTTACTATTTACTCTTACAGAACTTGTTGAACAAACAAGTATGTTGGCATTGATTAATTTACACACCCTGTCCTCTTTTTCTTTGCTCCCATGACCGTTTAACACTGTCAAGGTTGCTAATGAAAGAGAACAATAAATAAAATTGTTATACACGATCTGCATTAAGCAACACATTGGTTTAATGGAATTCACAATTGTAATTATAGTCAATGATATCAATGAGCCTGAGGCATTTATAAATACACGAGTGACAATTTTTTCCCAGCTTTCCTTCCTGCTTTATGTCTGGATTATATTTGTTATGCTCTTCATATTTCTCTAAAATTATCAAATTGATCGACATATGTGGCACTCATAGATTTGTCTGCGATTGGTCCGATGCTGCACACACCACCCTTTTATGTGAATGTGCTCATCCCTAGATTGGGAAATCCTGGGTTGATTTAACGAATTGATAACCACCATCGTGACATCTCTTATCTAGATCGCAATTGTTAGGGTCAGTGAAGCCAGGTAATAAAAAGAAATCCAGAGCATGTTGAACTTGCTTCGTAGTATAGGCCCCAGCTCTTTCTCCCAAACTATTATTTTATTTCCCTGGGTAAATAAAACCCTTTGTTAAACGGTATAGCTTTGTGTCTGTGTCCTTACTCGCACCCACGACTCCATACCTCTTTTGATTCCATACCTCTTTTGCTGACTACTGGGGGTCCTTGAGCAGTGTGGTGTCCCCCTCCTTTTAAGAAGCTAGATTATAACTATATTTATGGTTATAAAATCACCGGCCACTTCATTAGGTACATCTTGCTAATACCTGGTTAGACCCACTTTTGCCATCAAAACTGCCTTGATTATTTGTGGCAAAAATTCAACAAGGTGCTGGAAACATTCCACATTTTTTTCATCACACAGTTTCTTCAGATTTGTTAGCTGCACTTCCATGATGCAAATCTCCCATTCCAACACATCCTAAAGGGATTAGATTAAGATATTGTGACTGTGGAGACCACGTGAGTACAGTGAACTCTTTGTCACTAATTCACTAATTGTGTCATACATGTGTAAATGGCCACAGCTGTGTTTAATAGTGAACTAATTAGCCATACAAATTTCTGGTTATTTTGTCAGGCTACCTAAAAAATGTTTTTGGCAATATGTGTGCTGTGGCTTCTTTCTGAAAAAAATGAGACATGCATATTACTAGCCATAGTGTGTGTGATGGATGATGTGATTTAAATGAGACATGTAACTGTAAGATAAGAGATTATTATTCTTTATGATTATTCTGACCACATGTATACTACATTCATCAGTTTTCATAGTCTATATGTAATGTTCAAGAAACCAGCTTGAGATGTGTGCTTTGTGACATGGCACATTATCCTGCTGGAAGTTACCATTAGAAGATAGGTACACTGTGGTCATAAAGGGATGGACATGGTCAGCAACTATACTCAGGTAGGCTGTGGCATTTAAACAATGCTCAATTGGTATTAAGGGGCCCAAAGTCTGCCAAGAAAATATCCCCTTTACCAGGGTTATTCAACTTTGCACCTTGAAGCCAGATCCACTCCACTTTTTCATTGCAACCCTCTAATCTGAGACTTATTTAGACCTAAGACAGCAGGTGAGTCCAATACATGTTGAGGTAGAAAAGACCCTGTAGGGTTATAGTTGAAGACCCCTGCCCTATACCATTACACCACCAGCCTGAACTGTTGATACAAGGCAGAATGGATCCACGTTTTCATGTTGTTTATGCCAAATTCTGACCCTACCAGCTGAATTTGTCTAGAGCTAATGCAAATATTAACATGGTTTCCAGACAAGGCTGACAGACGCTCACCGTTGGCCCAACCTTGACAGACGGAGGACTTTCGGGTTTAATGATTATTTTCTATTTTTGCTTCAGGAGTGGCCTTTGTCTAAAAGTTTGTTTAGTTGCAGATGGGTGAAAGAAATAGTTGAGCAAACCACTTCTGCCTGGGTAGAGGATCCCAAACATGGGTACTAAGACCCCTGGTGGTACAGAAACCAACCAAGTTTGGGAAACACTGGAGTTAAGGACAAAGTTCAGTTTTGGACTGCTTTACATCACACACCGCTGCTGCAACGCAATCACATTTCAGTTTCTCAAGAAAGCCATTCTAATTTGAGGTGAAGGCACAGTCGGCTTCTTTCCTCACGGTCACACTGCAAGTACACTCTGCTTTCCATTGTGCTGAATAGCGAGACACGTGAGGATACACAATTGAAAATAAAAATACTTTAATATTAGGGCTGTAACGATACACTGTACGATATGGGGTGCTATGTGCAAGTTCACACATGAACCTGAATACATAGAATATTAAATAAAAAATGGCTAGCTACTCAAGGATTGAGAACATTGTTTGTGGATACAGAGTTTACAAAAAAAAAGGTTTTGTACAACTCACCTTAGCAGTTTGTTTTTCTGGTGGCTGCTTTTTTGCCTATGTGTACACAAACTCAACTCAACATTTAAATATAAAGCACTTTCAAAACCATTAAAATGGACCAAAGTGCTGTTCACAAGCAATAAATATCTATAGAATACACAGAGACATAAAATTACATCAAGACATGACACCCAGAAAATCAACCCACAAATCACTCACAGTTCTCAGACCTAATCAAACGCCAAAAGATTGATGAAATAAATAAGTCTTCAAGTCCTTTCTAAAAATATCCATGCTTGACAAGGATTTTAGAGATAATGGCAACACATTCCAAAGAGCAGGAGCCGCAACAGAGAAGGCGCGATCTCCACTATGCCTCAAGCGAGACCGAGGGACGGTTAGAAGCATGTTCTGAGAAGAGCGTACATGACGTTGAGACCGATAAGGGCTTATTATGTCCTTTATATATTCAGGAGCTAGATCATGCAATGCTTTAAGAACAAATATTAACACCTTAAACTGTATTCTGTATTTAACAGGTAGCCAGTGAAGAGATATCAATACAGGTGTTATATGATCACATTTCCTGGTATTTGTTAAAAATCTTGTCGCAGCATTTTGGACACGCTAAAGATGAGCAACCAGTGAATCACTTATGCATAGATATAGAGCATTACAATAATCTAACCTGGTTAGAACGAAAGCATGTAAAACAAATCTCAAAGTCCTTATATGAAAGGATTGTTTTCAGCTTAGACAGTTTTCTCAAGTGAAAGAAAGACGATTTCACAACGCTGTTAACTTGAAGATCAAAACGCATTTCAGAATCGAAAAATACTCCAAGGTTCTTCACAAAACTATACATATTGTTGGACAATAGTCCATAATTCCCAGCTAGACCTTTCCCAAGCTCCTTGTTCCCGAACATAATAAACTCAGTCTTATCCTCATTTAATTGTAAAAAACATATTTGCTAACCATCCCTTTACCTCAGTCAAGCACTTGTAAAAATTAGTAAAAGATGTACAGCCATCACACTCCAGAGGAAAGTATAGTTGTAAATCATCAGCATACAAGTGGTAATTAATATTATGCTGCTTAAAAATGGACTCCAAGGGTAGCATGTATAATAAAAATATAGTTGGACCAAGGATTGATCCCTGAGGAACCCCCCAAGAAAGTGTCGCGGGTGCAGAGACATAGTTACCAATTTTAACAGAGCATGTCCTGTCATGCAAATAAGAGGAAAGCCACTTAAGCACTACACCATTAATCCCTACATAATCTCTGAGTTATATTAAAATTACATGATCTAGTATCAAAAAGCTACATTTAAATCTAACATCATGAAGGCAACACTTTTCCCGGAGTCAGTACTTAACAAAATGTAATTTGAAACCTTTAATAATGCTGATTCTGTGCTATGTTTGGTTCTAAATCCAGACTGAAAAATATCCATTATGTTATTTATATTCAAAAAGTCTGTAAATTGATTATGGACAACTTTCTCCAAAATTTTATTCATAAAAGGCAATTTCGAAATGGGTCTGACATTTTTTAAATCGTTTGAATCCAAATTAATTTTTTTTAAGACTGGCTCAATAACAGCATGCTTAAGCCCTGATGGTACAATTCCATAAAATAAACTTATATTGATAATCGATCATATACTGGGACCAATCGTGTCTACAACCTCTTTAAACAATTGACCTATCGCCGGCCCCTCCCCCAAAACTGCCATTGTCCAATCACGCATCATAGCAACCGTTACAATGTGAGCAGGTCCGACAAAAATTGACTCCAAGCAGGACGGTAAAGCGGTGCGCCAACGGCATTTGTAAATCGGACATTAGATACCCCGAGAGATTGTCTGGAGGAGTTGTGTTCTTTCCCTTCCCAA
>JACXGM010010546.1:10252-26219 GCA_016801145.1 Umbra pygmaea | reverse complement strand
CCATGGCCCCGACTCCGAGTTGTGTACAAATCGATTGGTCCTTCATTAACTCCCATGTAATTAGCCTAACATTATTGTGTGATCCTAAATAAACTTTGGGCACTTTTTTGTTTCGATAACCATTAAATCAAACAGTCACAGACTCTCAGTTTTTGCAATAAAAGCAATAATAGTTCTGTTAATATTAAGAATTTATTGTTGTCTTGTCTTTCCACCAAATAAAAGAAAAGTATCGATAACAGTATCGATAAAGACTCAGATCGTTAAGCAGTCTCGAAAATTGTATCAATATCAATAAAAATTAACGATCCCCATCCCTAGCTACAACAGCATAAGACCCCACCGGGTACCACTCATCTCCACTACAAATAGGAAAATGAGGCTACAATTTGCAAGAGCACACCAAAATTGAACAGTTGAAGACTGGAAAAATGTTGCCTAGTCTGATGAGTCTCGATTTCTGTTGAGACATTCAGATGGTAGAGTCAGAATTTGGCGTAAACAGAATGAGAACATGGATCCATCATGCCTTGTTACCCCTATGCAGGCTGGTGGTGGTGGTGGTGTAATGGTGGAGGATGTTTTCTTAGTGCCAATTGGGCATTGTGTAAATGCCACGGCCTACCTGAGCATTGTTTCTGACCATGTGCATTGTTACGTCCTGTAGTTCTGTTTAGTGTTTTCTGTGTGCTGTGAGGTGTTCTGTGGTGTCTGTGTGTTTGTTCTGCTCTCTGTGTGTTTATTCCTCATGCAGATGCTGTCAATCAACCACTCATCACTCATCACTTATTTTGTGAATGGTCTTAAGAGTGGTTTGTGTGTGAGTGAGTAGTTATAGTGTGAAGTATTGGTATATTGTGTGTGATGTGTGCTACATTACTAATTTGTTTCCTTTTGTTTTCCCAGAGGGGGAGAGGAACACTTGGGGA
The DNA here is from genome assembly GCA_016801145.1 of Umbra pygmaea. Classification (NCBI taxonomy): domain Eukaryota; kingdom Metazoa; phylum Chordata; class Actinopteri; order Esociformes; family Umbridae; genus Umbra; species Umbra pygmaea. The sequence goes on along the minus strand of JACXGM010010546.1, from coordinate 25,290 downwards.
GTGTCAGGCAAGACGCCCTTGGGCTTACACCACCTGTAGGGATAACTCCTTTGTAAATGTGCACTAGGTTAGAGCTGAGCACCCACTCCATGTATTTCTGTTAGGGCGCCTTGACCATGTGCCAGGTAGTTTAGTATAGTATTTAGTAGGTTAGCTAGGTTAGGGGTGGGGTGTCCTATATTAGTTCTTTGATTTGGGTCCTCTCAGCCTCTCCTCCCAAACTATTATTTTACCATGGCCGAAATAAAGCCCTTGTGAAACGGTACCTGCTGGTGTTTTGTGTCCTTGCTCGCACCTACGACCTCATACAACATTCTCTGACCACTTGTGTGGCGAGGTGTGGGATCCCACTCCCCTCCTGGGGAGTTAGAAATTAACAAATGGGGGCTCGTCCGGGATGTTATACCCCGCTGCTCTGACACCTTAGTGGTTGGTGACTGTAGTGTGTTGTTGGGGGTGTGAGTAGGGACTTGTTAGTTTGGTGTAGTTTGCGTTTCATGTTTCGCATAGTATTAGTATTGCCGTCTCGTTCGTGTGTGTCTTCAGTTTAGGTGTTGTAGTGTTGTGTAGGACAACACACTGGTGGTTTCGTATGGCGTCACTGGCAGTTGAGTTATTCGTTGGGGACCCTTCCTTAGAGGCATTGGCAAAGCTGACCAAAGTAGACCCTTTTAGCGGTAGCAGCCCACTATGGCTTGGCAGTGGCCAAACAGACACTTAAGGCAGAATTGGTAGTACTCATTACACAACATTTATTAACAGTGGGTGCTTTTACCTCCAAGGGTGAGGATGAGGAGGACGTAAAGGAGGAAGTAGAGGAGGAAGGGGAAGTGGCTGGGGAAGTCAGGGAAGGGAATGAGATGGAGCCAGGTCACTTGCCCGCACGGCCAGATGGTGGTGTGGAGGATGACATCCGGGATCCTTTCACCCTGCCCAAGTTTGAGCCTTCTGAGTCTGGTGAGTCGATGGAAACTGAGAGACTCAGGCTGCGTGTTGCTCGTCTGGAGGCTGAACTGAGGGACAAGGCAGAACAACGTAGGCATGAGTATACAATTAAGAAAATGGAAACCGACAAAGAGTTGGAAGTGAAGAGAATAGAGGCAGATACAAAAGCTAGAATACGGCAGATGGAGCTTGACGCTGGAGCAGCTCCTCAATCGGGTAGTACAGCTCAATTTTATGTCGAAAAAAACATAGTTCTAGTACCTCCACAGGAGGTTGATTCCTTTTTCTCAGTCTTTGAGCGCATTGCAGGGGCGCTCCACTGCCCTAGGGAGGTCTGGCCAGTGCTGTTGCAATGTAAGCTGACTGGAAAGGCCCAGGAGGTGGTGGCATCACTGTCCCTAGAGGAGAGTGGGCAGTATGAGGTACAGTGCCTTGCGAAAGTATTCGGCCCCCTTGAACTTTTCAACCTTTTGCAACATTTCAAACATAAAGATATGAAACTGTATTTTTTGTGAAGAATCAACAACAAGTGGGACACAATCATGAAGTGGAACGAAATTGATTGGATATTTCAAACTTTTTTAACAAATAAAAAACTAAAAAATTGGGCGTGCAAAATTATTCAGCCCAAAACAGCTTGAGCTCAGTGAGGTTGGATGGAGAGCATTTGTGAACAGCAGTTTTCAGTTCTTTCCACAGATTCTAGATTGGATTCAGGTCTGGACTTTGACTTGGCCATTCTAACACCTGGATTTGTTTATTTGTGAACCATTCCATTGTAGATTTTGCTTTATGTTTTGGATCATTGTCTTATTGGAAGACAAATATCTCTGTCCCAGTCTCAGATCTTTTGCAGACTCCATCAGGTTTATTTCCAGAATGGTCCTGTATTTGGCTCCATCTATCTTCCCATCAATTTTAGCCATCGTCCTTGTCCCGGCAGAAGAGAAGCAGGCCCAAACCATGATGCTGCCACCACCATGTTTGACAGTGGGGATGGTGTGTTCAGGGTGATGAGCTCTGTTGCTTTTTTTCACTGAACATAACATTTTGCATTGTTGCTAGAAAGTTCGATTTTGGTTTAATCTGACCAGAGCACCTTCTTCTACATGTTTGGTGTGTCTCCCAGGTGGCTTGTGGCAAACGTTAAACAACTTTTTATGGATATCTTTCAGAAATGCCTTTCTTCTTGCCACTGTTCCATAAAGGCCAGATTTGTGCAGTATACAACTGTTTGTTGTCCTATGGACAGACTCGCCCACCTCAGCTGTAGATCTATGCAGTTCATCCAGAGTGATCATGGGCCTCTTGGCTGCATCTCTAATCAGTCTTCTCCTTGTATGAGCTGAAAGTTTAGAGGGACGGCCAGGTGTTGGTAGATTTGCAGTGGTCTGATACTCCTTCCATTTCAATTTTATCGCTTGCACAGTGCTCCTTGGGATGTTTAAAGCTTGGGAAATCTTTCTGTATCCAAATTTGGCTTTAAACTTCTCCACAACAGTATCTCGGACCTGCCTGGTGTGTTCCTTGTTCTTCATGATGCTCTCACTGCTTTCAATGGACCTCTGAGACAGAGCAGGTGCAGGGACATTTATACAGAGACTTGATTACACACAGGTGGATTCTATTTATCATCATAAGTCATTTAGGTCAAGATTGGATCATTCAGAGATCCTCACTGAACTTCTTTAGAGAGTTTGCTGCACTGAAAGTAAAGGGACTGAATAATTTTGCTCGCCCAATTTGTCTGTTTTTTATTTGTAAGAAAAGTTTGAAATATCCAATAAATTTCATTCCACTTCATGTTTGTGTCCCACTTGTTGTTGCTTCTTCACAAAAAATTACAGTTTTATATCTTTATGTTTGAAGCCTGAAATGTGGCAAAAGGTTGAAATGTTCAAGGGGGCCGAATACTTTCGCAAGGCACTGTATAGCCCAAACTTTACTAAATGTGTAAACTCAAACACACTATTGCAGAGAGAGACCACCCAGAGGGCAGAAAACAGTTGGGGTTTTATACTAGGGACATGTGGGATGATTGGCTGATGGGGACAGGAGCAGGTGTGGGTGAGAACTGGGTGTGGTCACTGATTGAAATGGGACGGAACGAACTGGAATCAGAGACACCAGAACTAGACAAAACATAGAAAAACTTAGAGGGGACACAAACACAACACAGGAATACAACAAAGGAATATGGCCAGGGGATGTATCGCGGCCACCTCAAAAGAACAATCCAGAGGTGTGTGACAAGCATCAGCTTTGGACTTTGGCAATAGTCTAACACTCTCTCACCAAAACCTTTTTATATTTTAACTATGTTCTTTATGTTTATTACTTGTATAATAAAAACTAATTAATTTAAGATAATTATTCAGCTCTGTGGTGGTTTCACCAAGCTTTCTGAAGATATACTGTGTCGCTCTATAATATACTGAGTAAGATTTGTGAATGTAGAACTAGTGAACAATTAAGAATATTCCAATTGAAATGGTTTAGGCCTATCAACTCAGACAGAGGCAGCCATAATAACACCTTTGCATACCTTTTCTAAACTTATAACGTGGCAATAGAGTTAAAGCTGTTTTTACACAATAGTTAATAAAAAAAGGTTTTAGCTAAGTTAGAAAATAACACTGATTGCTAAATTACTACCAAGCCAATGATGAAACACTGTGCAGTCAGCACGTCTATTCAATAATCAAAACACACACAACATTAGCAACACCCCCGCACACACAGTAAAATACCAGTCATTCACATTTGTACCACTATACATAGAACTCAGGTATGAGCACCTGTCGTGAGAAAACCGCGAAAATGGAGGCCGAAGGACCAAGGGGAAGGAGAAGACGAGGAAGAGACAGGGGAACAGGGAGAGGAGAACGAGGAAGAGATGGAGGAAGAGGGAGAGGAGAAAGAGGAAGAGATAGGGGAAAAGGTAAAGGAGAACGAAACCAGACATCGGGGCGAAAACATCATCGGCCAAAGGGCCATTGTGAACGTCCCCAGGCAGCGTGGGGGCAACATCACCATGTGTGCCGCCATTAGTAGTCAGGGGGTCCTGCATCACCATGCCACCCTGGGTTCATACTACACTGCACACCTACTGACATTTCTGGATGCACTACATGACACAGTCACACAGGACGGACCACAGCAGTCCATGGTCGTTGTCATCTGGGATAATGTCAGTTTCCACCGAGCTGCTCTGGTCCGGGACTGGTTCGCCAACCATGACCATTCATGGTGCGCTAACTGCCCCCTTATTCCCTGTTCCTCAACCCGATCAAGGAATTATTTTCTGCATGGTGGTGGAAGGTCTATTAACGCCAGAGGTTTGGTCGCGGGAATAAAAACGCTTTACAAAGTACAAACGATAGCAGTGTCTTGAATACAGTTCACCAGTGTGTTGTGTCTACTTTCACTGTGAATGTGCATGTGTGTTTCCTATCGATCCGAACAGGGCTTTTTGAAGTCAGAGTGTTACATTTTGATTGCAGAATGTCTTTTTGACATGGCAGTTAGATGTTAATCTCCAAGTGCTGTGACAAGAATTCTTGTGTGTTGAGTTTTGACATGATGAGACAAATTTAGCATTTTGTGTGTTAACAATTGGGAAAAACTGTAATACTAGCTGGGTGAAACCACCACAAATCAGTAGTAAGAGCAGTCTAATATTTGAACAATCAGTTGGCAAAATGGTCAAGAGCACAAATAGTACTTCTATTTTGTGCTTTGTCCATCTTCCTCCTTTCACTCTTCGGCACATTTGCTGATCCGTCAGTGTCTACCAGTAATTACTAGCCATGGTCTTGCAGTGCAATGTTGGCTGCCAAGTAGCTAACAGTTAATTCAGCCCCAAATTCATTACCACCTGTTTGTATCCCTATGAGTCTGTGGCACCCTTGGTCAGGCCCGTGCACAGAGATTTTGGGGGGCAACTTATTCCCCCACCTGCACACAAACATGCACGTGGAAACACATGGACAGACACACACACCCTTCCCAAGTGTCCATTAGGCTATACCCACTTCCCAATGTTGCCACAAAACCATTTATAATCACACACTATGTTCTGAATTTGGGCCTAGTTCAGTCTCCTCTAATACACTACTACTTCAACAAAGCACAGACTTGACAAAATGATTCATGAAAGTTATATAACTCGTCAGGCTGTGATAATTTGATCAGACACATCACTTATAAGTAGGCTAGTATAGACAAACAGCATAAATAACATTGTAGAGCAGTGACATAGTTCATTGAAAAGTTTCATTTCAAAAGAATGTATCTTTCATGATTTGCACATCTGTCACAAGGTTTGAGGTATTGATTTTGAGATGGAGAAGGGAGACCAAGCAAGGAGTAATGTTCGATATTTATTTACGTTCAAAAGAACTGTCGGATCAGTAACGAGTTGCACAGCTACTATATGTACATACAATTAACCATGCTCTTATCGCGGCATGCATGTGACTAGTACATATGTTCACCAAACTCAAATGTTCTAACATAGTTTACGGCCCTTAGTGGGGAAGGCACTTCTAGTAAATAATATAAATCTCTGTCAAGTCCAATATGTGGTGAAACAAGGTAACAGGGATCCTCAATGACACATGCCATCTCCTGGAACATTCAGTGCTTAAATAGTATCTTGGTTACTAATTACCAACTGGTGAAATGCTTAATTACCTAAATTCTACCCAGAAGGCTTTACACACTAACTGTCCATGAGATGGCGCCAGCTTCCCAAACACAAGGCAAACAGCATATTACCAACTCAATAATCCATTAATCATTTGAGCCCAACATAATGACAAATCAGTCCAAAATAAACAGTATTAGTTCTTTTCTGACACAACATGGCTACTGTCCATGTCTTGACAACATCACTTAATAATCAGACGTCTTTGACCCGTGTGCCTGTAGGAATTATGTGATCGTTCTTTAACTATACCACACCTAAGAGGCCAGTAAATGACAGGGAAGGTTATCTTTTCAATATAATACTGTAATGCTCAACAGTATACAAATACATTAATGGTATGTATTTAGCTCATCTGGTAGGAGCAATACATGTGTGGTGAAAAGCCGAAACCTTTTACAGTCCAGAAGGGAAAACAACCAGAGATGTTGTCACATATTAACTTTCCCATTTGTTTTATCAGCTTTATGAGCTTCTTTATGGTTGTCCCTCACTCTTACCTAAGGTAGGAATCACCATTTCCAGTCTGACTATTGCACAGAAAGTGGAGAGGAAGGCCCCTTACCCTAAATAAGGTACACACCACATTCTCTAATGTATGTGTTTGTGATAGTGTGTATGCTTGAGAACCTGTGTGTGTGTTTGTCTGTTAGAGTGTGTATGTTTTATATATGCAGCAGAAAATTGCATTATCATCTGTGTGTGGGTTATATCAGCAACCTGCTTGTTTAAAAGGAAAGCAGTTTTTGTTAATGTGGCAACTGTAATGCCTGACTATAACTCTTTCTGCATGTCTATCCCTTGTCTCAATCTTCATCTTGCTCTCAATCTTCACATGTATTTTTTCATTTAGAGAGTACAAGATGGTGCGGTCGATCACAACACAAATTTGTCAACTCAGCACCATAGAAGAACTGAGGGACTCCAGCTTTGGCCGTCCTCTACCCCGTCACGGGCTCATGCTCCTCTTCTGGTATGCTCGTGATTGTGTGGATTTTGACTTCTATGATAACATGCAAGTGCAGTGCTATCCGGAGACTGGTGACTTTGGGTTCCACCACTTTGGTAACTTTGAAAATATCCTTCCAGTTTTATTGCAAAACAGCAGGGAAAAATATTTTGAGGTGGGCAACCTGAACACAGAGAGTTATCCTTTAGCCAAGGACCTACCGCCTTATGTGAGACAGAACTATGGGCTGTCTTTGGGTCACCGCCAATGCAACAAAGATCGAATCATTATCAGCCTAAAGCACAGGCATGTGACCGCCACCTATGTCACTGAGCACAAGGAGAACGGCATTCAGGGGAAGTTTGACCCCGAACGTACCCACCTTGTGAGTCCAGATCTCATCCGGGTCATCCGGCATCCTAAACTAGAGCTGACAACATTCCTCTACCAGATGGGCTACATGGGACTGACCCTAACAGAGCTCCTCCGCATATCATTAAAGGTCTTTATTTTTCTTGTTTCCTTCAAGGTTGGTTGCTTCTATCATTGTTAGCATTTTAGGTAGGTTGTTATTCCTTCTGCTTTTATAGGATAGGTTCATAGGTCAATTATCATTGTGGTTCTGTTTTGCTGTTCAGTAGTTAATTTCTACTGCGTATTTGTACAGGAAATTGGTGAAAGTTAGAAAATAGTTTTTCAAATTAGTCAAATTCAAACTCATGCTGCAGCAGTACATGTGCTCCGGGAGCAGTAGCTTAGACAACTGGGTCACCCTAGGCCACCAGAGCTGCTATTCTTTAAATTTCAAACTGATGCAAATAACATTTTCTGCACATTTGTAATGGAATGTTTAAAAAATAAAGGATTTAAATGAAGAACACTTCTGTGTATACGGTATATACAGTATATTTCCATATACGTTTTATTTTAAAGTTTAGTTATTGCAAATCCAAAGAAATTAAAAATCTCTTGTTTTTTTATTACAGCCTCAATCTGACATCCCCTCCCAACCTCCCAAACGCATCCCCTCCCAACCTCCCAAACGCATCCCCTCCCATCCTCCCAAACACATCCCCTCCCAACCTCCCAAACGCATCCCCTCGCAACCTCCCAAACGCTTCCCCTCCCAACCTCCCAAACGCTTCCCCTCCCAACCTTTTGATCGCTTTGGGTCAAACCAGACCTACTGGGATGTGGAACGGGGCCAGTCCATGCCCCAGACGGAAGAATTGCAGAGAAAATGGTGCACAAAGCCCTGCAAAATCTTTGGAGTGCTTGCAGTTGTTTTAATGGTTTTCCTAATTATTGCTTTAATCGTATTGTTTATCTTAGGTAAGTTGTAGAAATAATAATTTTTGCTTTTTTTCTGCTTCTTCGGGGTGGGGTCACTTTTCTAACATTTCAATAATTAAAGGTTTCAGGGATTAAACAGAAACAAATATTTTTTTGTAAATGAAAAAGCTATAGGAAGTGACTGAAATAAAATATAATTGACTCCAAGCCTGAAATCATAACCAGCTATCTGCACTCAACTTGCACTTTTGTTTTTTGACTAGCAGTGATTTCAATACACTATTTACAGTGAGATTTGCAGTTGTATTTCACTGAATGCACTGGCTGTGTCACGGTGCTGGCGTACTGTAAAGAAGGAAGACCAGGCGAGAGTATACTGTCTGTAGTTTAATGAATCAGTGAAGGTCCAGGATGTTACAACAGCAAAATAAGTGGAAAAATGGTAGCGAGTAGGCACAATGAAAGAATATAGCCTGAACACACTATGCTCTATCGCGGCATAGAATGCAAAGGCTAAAATATACAAAGAGAGTGCCTAAACTCCAGCTACAACAGAACATCACGTTACCTACAAGACTGTACTTCTCCTCTGGGCATTAGCAAGCAAACATGACAATCATCAATGTACCACACAGCCACACCCCTGACTCACCAGAGCTTAAACAGGCACCTCAATAGACTACGGCTTTACATAATCAGAATCCACAAGCACTAGGCTAGACTAAGTAAATACCTAGTATAAGGTTTCCTCCTGGCCCTGTGCATTTCCCCTTGTTCCTGTATAGTACCTGTTCATGTTTTGTCAAAGCTTGTTTTGTTCTTAGTTTTCTTAGTAGGCTTGTTGCTTTGTAATTTGTTTCTTAGTTGGGTTTCTGTATTCTATTATAGTTTGCTTTGAATGTGTCTTGTGTTTAGTTTAGTCTTTTAGTATTCCTTATTCCTATTCTGTTTAGCCAGTACAGGGATTTAGTTTCTCCCTTGTGTCAAGTCCTTATTTGGTCCTTCCAGTTATTTACTTTGGTTTCTGCTTCCTGTACACATGACCCCCTCACATGTCCTCATCCAATCCCTTTAAATAATTACCTTAACAGGTGCACTCTTTTAGTTATTAATCCCCTATTTACCGTAAATTCTCCTTTGTTGTAGTTTCCCTTTGGTCATTGAATGGTATGTACTACATGTCATGGTCTCTACCTGTTGTTCCGATTTTGCCTTGTCATTAAGTCTGTGGGGTTACAAGTACTGTTTTGGATGTTTACCTGTTAGCCTTGTTAGCCTAGCTCTGATTTACCTTGCCTTGAAGTTTCTTTATCAGGATTACAAGTGCTTATTTGCTTTTTGTTAAAGTTACCAAAAACTCCAAGTCATATACATTCTCCTGTTATGAGAATCGTTTGCATGTTTGTTATTTTTTATGATACTAAGTTTAAGCATTGATAAAATAAAATGTCACATATTCAACGTCCTTGCTGCCTGCCAATCCTTATATCCAATCTTGACACCTCTCCAAGCTTCTGGTGTTCAGGGGGGTGGTGCCACATATCAATGTAAAATGACAGAGCCATGCCCTGGCCACAATATAAGGAACACCACATAAACTGAACAGAACATAAATGCATGAAAACACATAATATATAGAAAAATACAAATTAGTCCTTATTTCAGTTCATGACAGCAGTATCCCACCCTGGGACAATGTGACAGGCTGTAAGTCACTTTTGATTGTTGTCTCCTAAATAAAAACATGTAAAATGTAATGTTATTTAATGTATTGTCATTGATAAGGTTTGATTAAAAGCAATAATTACCTCTGTGATATACATATGCTGTATGATTTTTGCTGTTTTCATTTACAAATCAGGAACTACACAAACTCTTCTGAATGCATGTCCATAATATCATGATAAAAACTGAATAGCAAAATAAGAACCATACCTTTTTCATGACACTGTATTTTAAAGATAATTTGTGAAAAGTCAAATAACTTAATTGTTCACTGACAATGCAGCCTTGGACAATGACACCAGTCATACTGCTCGTTCTGTGGTTAATTTCCTGCCAGACAAGAATGTCAGTGTTCTGCTATGGTCAGTGAAGAGCCCGGAACCCACTGAGCACTTCCGGAGAGCTAGGTCCAGTACCCCAAGAAATACCCGGGACCTTACAGGTGCCTTGGTGGAATAGTGTGGTAATATCTCACTGCAAAAATTGGCAAATCTGGTGCAATCCATGAGGAGGAGATGCACTTTAGTACTTAATGCGCCTGGTGGCCATCAGATACGGACTGTTACTTTTGACCCTTTTGTTCAGGGAGACATTCCATTTGTCGGTCAAATGTCTGTGGAACCTGTTCAGTCTAAGTTCTTGGATGTTCTTAGGTTCATACAAACATTTTTTATGTAAAATTTGCAGAAAACTTAACAGCCGTTAAAAATGAGAGGATGCTTATTTTTTTCAGAGTTTATTTAACCTCTGTGGTTTCCTCTTGTGCATTAGCTAAAGCATAGGTTTTTGAAGGTGCCTTACATTTCCAAGATCCCAAAAAAAACATTATTTTCACTTCCCGGTGTTTGCATAAAAAAGCACATTTTACTTACAAAAGTAAAAAAGTCCTTTCAACTGAAACAACAACAGCAAATACATAATATAAAAATTTGTAAGCTGGGGGTTGTTCCATAAAGCCTGCTTAGAAAAGTGGAGAAGTCCAAATCTGCACTTAAATCGGTTCCATAACGGTTAATTGAAGAACATGTGTTCTCAAACCAGGTTCAAATAGTTTAGATAATTGCGGGTGCACGCCATTCTTAAGAAGCCCTGATCGTGGAGCATGGATTCATCAATTTACCATGGCAAATAAGGGGAAAGAAAGAGCAGCAATGTTCACTGCGACTGAGCAGCGATTGCTTTTCGAGACATATGAAGAATTTAAACATATGATTACCGAAAAAGGGAATACTGAAGCAAATCAATCAAACAAGAGAGAAAGGTTGGCAAGAAATTGCTTATCGTCAACTAATTGTAAATGTACTACATTACTGTATTCTAAGAAAATGAAATTAAATATTTGTATATATACATTTTCAATGTACATGCAATTCCATCCGTGTCTCCTGTACAAGTGACAAATCAATAAACCTTGAAATCTGACTCCCTAACCACTGAGCCATCTGATGCCCCATCCGTCTTTTGTTCAGTGTTCAATCTTTTGGCTTCAGCGAGTAAACCTATAATCTTCTGATCTGGCCCAATTCCAAACAACTCGATACCTCGAATATTTACTACTATCAGGCAAATTTGATGGTTATCCTAATAGAAGTGGCCAGCCATGAAATAGCTGGTTACATTTTAGTCTTGCATCCCTATCCAAATCCTTTTGTTTCATGGTGATGCCAAATTCTGTGTGCTTGCTGCATCCACCAGACATCATGCTGAACCCTGTGAGTATGACAGAGTTTAAAGCAGAAATTTCTTGTAAAGTGGTGATTTATTAAACTGAGGTTGATGGTGTCAGGTTGAAGGCCCAGGTGAGGAGGATGAGGAGACTCCGTCAGTATTTTTTAAAACTTTTTATTTAACCAGGTAAGTTGACTAAAAACAATTTCTTATTCACAGCAACAACCTGGGAGCAATTAGGGTCAAGTATCTTGCCCAAGGACACAACAACATTTGGCTCAGTCGGGAATCGAACTGGCAACCTTCTGACTACAAGTCTGACTACCTACCCACTGAGCCATCTGCACCCCAGTATCTTCAAGGAGGCCTGAGGTAGCCACAGATTTGCACATTATATATTTAAGAGCCTACCTGTGAGGTGCTAATAGTGTGTATTATTATTATGTGTACCTATTATGTGTACCTATTATTATTATTTATTTACTTCAACCTGAATAAAGCAATACAAATTGTGATTTGTGTGTATGGTAAATTAAGGAAAAGTTGAGGAGAGAGTGAAACCTTAACATGGTTTGTATTAACCAAAATAATAACTGTCACTAATGACTAATGCCTGTTTCATTGTCCTTCAAAAACGGCTTCAATCCCCCAGTCTTCCTCTACAGCTATACTTGGTTGCCTCTCTCTCCTCAGACAGGCAATTTTATGTAGCACAGCACATGAAACTACAATGTAATCTACAAATGTATGCTATCCGTTCCCTCAAATCCATACCGCTCATGCAGGTAGTTGGCAGAAAAAGCCAACGGGTCTGCCCTGTCCCTGAAATTATGTTCTCTTTGAAATGCCCTGCATATGATTATCGCTACCTCATCCGCCACCTTATGAATGAAAGGACACGCCATGATTACGCGTCCGACACATATTGTTTAAGCTCCCTATTTATAGACATTTCACTGATTCATTACAACGATCACAGCAACTAAACAAATGTAACTTCTGTTTTTTACATTTGTTACACTTTTTGAATGTTCAGATTTATTACATTTATTATTAAAGTGCATTTGCTTTCATTTTTGGACCGATAGTGGATACATTAAATGAAAGAGAGTCTAATGTAATATCATCACATTTAAAGCACAGGTCACTGTTAACAGTATTCTGGTTAAGAATCAAGCTAGGCTTAGACTGACACTTAGCCTATCCTGGATCAGGTTAGTTTCCCAGCATAAGTTGTCAGGGTCACTGAGTTTGAACTATTTTAAGTTAGCTTTATGGAACGGAATTCACCAAAAATAAGTCTGACTAACCAAGATAAGCCTGGCTTGTTTTCTAAACTTGTTTTATGGAACAACCCTCTGGTCAACCAAATGTAAACCAACATTTCAGTCACAAAATGGCACGTGAAGTTTAACAACACTTTAATGTATATATAATCATAGACCAATGGTATACAATCATACACGTTGAATCGCACGACTCAAAGTCTTATATGGTTCTGTGGGGGGGTACTTTGTACCATATTAGATATGTGAGGGGGGAAAAATTGGGAAAAATAACAATAAATAAATAAATAAATAAATAAATAAATAAAAACTATGATTTGTTATTTGTAGTTTTGCTGACTTATTTCAGGGATGCAAACACATGTATGGTCAAAAAAGAGAGAAGTAATCAAAGCCCTCGCCCCGTGGCAAATATCCACCAACCCCTGCACAGCAAAAACCCCTGCACAAAGTGTGAAATTAATTCTCTCAGTGTTTATATAGGTACAGTGGACCTATATAAACAGTGTTTATATAGTGTTAATTTAACACTGGACTTTTTGCTGTGTGCCATCCCCGGCCCACCCCAGAGTAAAATGAGATACTCAAAATCCAAATACTCAACACCAGTTTGGAATATTCAATTTCATTTTTTATTCCAAAACTATTTTTTTACTATCTAGCACTTCTTCTTGCATAATGTTTGACGCAATGCTAGCTAACCAACAGCAAATTAAGTGCAATATTTCTAGACGTTAACCATAGTAAATCCATAGTATGCACCATTTGAAAATAATGCGGTTTGTCACTTACTTTCGTTTAAATGCTTATCGGTGGCGTCAGTTATTATTTTTGCAGTGGCAGTCTGGCAGACAACATAGACAGTAAAAGATATGCAGCAAGAAACACTAGTGGTTTACGGTTGCGCGCATACTGCTGTTTTGGCGCGCAGTGTTCTGATTTGCTTATTTCTTATTTACTTGTTTGGTGGAGGCAATCCAAAATTACTGTTGGTGAAATTATAATCAGATCCTCTCAGACACACCCCCCCACACACAATTTAGCAGAATGATAGTGTGGCACTAGCCTGCGATCACCCCCAGTGGAACTCTGGTGGAACTACAACCAAAAATCGGTACAATGGGGTTTAATCAAGGGGGTAGGCTTAGTCATTGAAGTTGAAGCAACCATGGGCTTAGCGGCCAATGGTGGAACTGCACACCTTGCGGCCCACAAATACTTTTTCCCATAGACTTTCACAGTGATGGAAACTTCTGTATTTGAGCTGATAATACTTTTTGGGGTACATCAACTTACCAGCCCGAAAACTTAAAGGGTAAATTTTTTTAACATTCACTAGAAGCTGAATCCAGAGTTATTAAACTAGGCATGATGAACACGCAGTGTTTCTACCAGTTGCTACAACCACACAAACAAACTGTTGCTAGTGTGCATGTCCGTTGGGCCGCATATCGCGGATGTTAGGGTATTTTGGAGCTCCATGTTTGCTTCATGTGCTTTCATTGGAATGAACGGGGCTTTGTGCCAAAGGCGCCATCCAGTTCTTTTAATACATCCATGGGTTTAATAGGGAGTGGAAAGGCTCTCTGTAGATGGGCTCTGATACTACTTTCTAGCCCCTCCCGCTATTATGCCAGCAAAGCAAACTCAGATTTCTTTTTTTTCAAAACAATAGCGCGCATTTTAATTCATTGTAATAATCATAGTTAATTCATTCAAAGAATGCTAGACACATGAGTCCAGACATTCAAAAAAAAACTTCTTGAGTCAGCAGCTTCCCACTAACCTGCAAAATTAAAGGAGATCTCTGTGAATCGCAATGCACCTACTACACTATTATGACAGATTACAAAGATCAATCAAAACGTGAACTTTTGTAGCTGTTTTATCAGAAATGTACACAGTGGGGGTCACAACATGGCAAGGACAGGAACCATGTTGTGGCAGAAATGAACTATTGTTATTAATGTTGATTGGATAGTGTTTAATATCCAGTACAATGTACTGTAGGTTTATTTATGGGTTGTTAGCACCACCCTCTGGGCACTAGATGTTACTGGACTGTGTCAGTGTATGATGTGTCAATGGCTTGATTATTTATTACATACATCTGGTATAATTCAGGATTTAAGTCCTACGTTACAGGTCATACTGTATGTAGTAATGTTTTTGTATACAGGTCCTTCTCAAGAAATTAGCATATTGTGACAAAGTTCATTATTTTCCATAATGTAATGATAAAAATTAAACTTTCATATATTTTGCCATACAGCTCATGAAAACCCAAAATTCCTATCTCAAAGAATTAGCATATCATGAAAAGGGTCTCTAAACGAGCTATTAACCTAATCATCTGAATCAACTAATTAACTCTAAACACCTGCAAAAGATTCCTGAGGCTTTTAAAAACTCCCAGCCTGTTTCATTACTCAAAACCGCAATCATGGGTAAGACTGCCGACCTG
>JACXGM010010546.1:0-10152 GCA_016801145.1 Umbra pygmaea | reverse complement strand
AACCGGACCCTAAAGAAGATTGTGGAGAAGGACCGATTCCAGACCTTGGATGACCTGCAGAAGCAGTGGACTGAGTCTGGAGTACAAACATCCAGAGCCACCGTGCACAGGCGTGTGCAGGAAATGGGCTACAGGTGCCGCATTCCCCAGGTCAAGCCACTTTTGAACCAGAAACAGCGGCAGAAGTGCCTGACCTAGACAACAGAGAAGCAGCACAACAAAACAACAACAAATTTTGCATGTCATTCGGAAATCAAGATGCCAGAGTCTGGAGAAATGCAGCTAGCTATCAGGAGATTTTGGAGCATTTCATGCTTCCATCTGCTGAAAAGCTTCATAGAGATGAAGATTTCATTTTTCAGCACGACCTGGCACCTTCTCACAGTGCCAAAACCACTGGTAAATGGTTTACTGACCATGGTATTACTGTGCTCAATTGGCCTGCCAACTCTCCTGACCTGAACCCCATAGAGAATCTGTGGGATATTGTGAAAAGGAAGCTGAGAGACGCAAGACCCAACACTCTGGATGAGCTTAAGGCTGCTATCGAAGCATCCTGGGCCTCCATCACACCTCAGCAGTGCCACAGGCTGATTGCCTCCATGCCACGCCACATTGAAGCAGTCTTTTCTGCAAAAGGATTCCTGACCAAGTATTGAGTGCATAACTGAAAATAATTATTTGAAGGTTGACTTTTTCTTTTTTTTTGTATTACAAACACTTCTTTTATTGGTCAGATGAAATATGCAAATTCTTTGAGATAGGAATTTTGAGTTTTCATGAGCTGTATGCCAAAATCATCAAACAATAAATGACCTGAAATATTTCAGTTGGTGTGCAATGAATCTAAAATATATAAAAGTTTAATTTTTATCATTACATTATGGAAAATAATGAACTTTATCACAATATGCTAATTTCTTGAGAAGGACCTGTAAGTTAAGTAAGGTGTACGTTTGTATATTATCTGTGTCTACTCCGCATTAAGAGCGTAGTTAATATATAATATTCCACGGTGTGCGCTCAAGTTTCAGAGAGAATACCCAATATCAATGGAGTAAATAAAAACAACAGAACTCCACTCCTTGCTTTGGTCTCCCTTTCTCCTACTACTGACAACCTTCACATCAAGTCATGACAGTGGGACAGTAAAAGAAATGGCAATTGGGTTTTTAGACAGGTGACACGATTGGCAACATAATTTCTGAGAAGATTTTACAACCACTTTTTGAACCACTGGATCTGGACCCATCTCAGTGCATTGGATTCAGCTTTGATGGCACCTTAGTCAGGGAACAAGGACAGCCAGGACTTAGTATATATGTTCAACTGAAACATTTATTGAAAGCATTTGAGTTAAATCCACTATGGGATAGGTTGTTTGTATTGAGAACCATCAAACCTAACTGAAAAGGAGATGTTTTACAAGGAGTAATGGTCCAAAATAGCTTCATCCAGAATCCAGACACTCATTACAGGCTATATAGGCTGTTATTTCTGCTAAATGAGGCTCTACTAAATATTGATGTGATATTTCTGTTGGGGTGCCCAAATTTATGCACCTGTATGATTTCATTTTGATGCATATTGCACATTCTCTGTTCATCCAATAAACCACATTTCACTACTGAAATATTACTTTGTCCTTCAGTTATTTGATAGATCAAGATGAAATTGCTGATCCAAACACAGAGTAATATATAAATGAACTTAACATTAATAACACTAGGTTGTGTTATCATCGAATATTGATTTATTGTCTATGAGTCTACACTGACAGTGGCCTAGATCTAAATCTAGAACATTTCTCATTGAATGGTTTTATTAGAACCAGGGCTTATATAACGTTGAGTGATTCATTTCAAAGGTGCAAAACTAAATAAGCTAG
Organism: Umbra pygmaea; assembly: GCA_016801145.1. NCBI lineage: Eukaryota > Metazoa > Chordata > Actinopteri > Esociformes > Umbridae > Umbra > Umbra pygmaea. The sequence goes on along the minus strand of JACXGM010010546.1, from coordinate 8,264 downwards.
ATAACTTAGGAACATACACTAAACCTAGGTAGCTAAGTTGACTGTTACCGTGCGTGGGAATTGGAACTAGCTGCCTGAAGCAGCTAAAAGTTACGTGTGACACGAGACGTTCTATCCAGCATCAGTGTAGTTTAGCCAACAGAGCACGAGAGCAGAGGAAATTATGTGGCTCGCGTATCATGTCTAACACAGTGGACCAACAGGGAAACAATACTACAATAGTGAAGTAGATTCACAAAAGAGAAAGTGTTCTGCTTACTCGCAGACTATTTACATGGGACTTACATGGACGTAGACGGTTCATTTCGCCGAAAGGTGACAAGTTTGCATTCCTGTTTTTACATTCACAATATGTCTTTTCAATAAAATGCATAATTGATTCGAAGTTTAACGTAGCTTAAGCTTAACATTAGCTTTCAAACTAACGTTTAACCAGCCAATAAGTTAGCTAAAAACACACATACACGTTACCTACCTTTCCTTGTGGGTTTTGTAGTGACAGACGAATTTAAAGGTAAAGGTACTCTTATTGTCTCTTTTCTACCGACATCGACAACATAGTCCTTGTATCCAAATTTTATTATTTTTGGAATCGCTCTCTTCATGATAGCTGCCTTGTGCGTTAGCCTCTGCTCGTGATGCGTGACTATAGTTACCAGGTTTGCGTGCATTGATCTAGAATCCACCCACCCAGTTTCAGAAACAAATGGTTACTTATCATTATCAAATAAGAGATATGCAATTATTTAATTACTTAAAAAAGTTAAGTCATTTCGAGTCATCTGTCTCAAGTCTCAAGTCATGAACACCATGAAATTCAAGTAGAGTCTTATCAATGTGTCAAGCAAGTCTCAAGTCCTCAAATTTGCGACTCAAGTCTGACTCAAGTCAAGTCATGTGACTCAAGTCCCCCGCCTCTGGTGTTTTGACATGGGTAGGTCAAAAGGTCAAGCTATTTTTACTCAAAATAGTGGGACCAAAAGTAATCTAGGGATTGTAAAATAAACTCAGATTTTTTTCTGTATGTGTGCTTAATGATTTAAAATATGAAATGTACTGTTCATTTATTTGGTCATATTTAAGAGTTGAGATTATTAAAATTAACAGATTTTTTAAACAGACGTTCATACCTGAGCCACCTTTATTTCTGTTAGGATTTGGGAAAAAAATCACGTTAAAACAGCTTTGTATAATGTTTCAATGTGTCATTTTTACCTCAGTGTTATACATTTTTTTTTGATTGTTGTTATTCTTATAGAAATAGGGAACAAAAAACGGACTCACCGCAAACACATTGACACACAATCACTCAAAGACACATTTTCACCTGCTCCTTTCAACATTATTGACATTTAGAAAATCAGAGGCAGTGAGACAGACATCAAATATACAGAGGAAGCGAAATATCAGACTGCTAATCATTGAGATATGGAGTCAGAAGAAGACATCTATGCCAACATAGAGGAGGTTGGTGTGAAAGGCTACGTTGATCTTGCCGCAGAATATGCGACTTTAAATGTTACTCCACAGGCTGGAACTTGTAAGTGTGTTTACAATTCTTACTGATACTTCACATGACTGACGTACACATCTTGATCAGAAAATATGTAACAAAATAGGAAAATGTTATAAAATAAAAATAGTGAGAAATGCCTTGCTCTTAAACAAAACAATGAAAATACAAAGACATTTAATGTTGTGCAAATAAAATGTATTTTATTAATATTTCAATAAATACTATAACCTGTTATTAATCATTGTTGTTTTTTCATAATTATTTGTGTCGTTATTATTATTAGCATTGTTTATGTAAAACAAACTACATTGCCGATCAAAGGTTTTAGAACAACCAGGGATTTTAATGTTTTTTTATAGAAACTTACCATGAATGTATTAAATTGATTAAAGACGTTACCAATTTTTCAGATGTCTATTATTTTTGGAAATTACTGATTTTTTTTAGTTATTCAAACAACAGCAAAGACACATTTTCAGCATCTATTGATTCACTGCCCTTTTGTTGAAACGTTTAACTCATCCATAATTAATCATGTTTTGTTTATATGTTCAATAATGGTAGTGTTGATTCCACCCTGGTCTTCCCCTGCTTTTTAAAACTACTATTAGGGACCTGAGTATTACAGAGTAAATTATCAATGTTCTTAAAAAAATGCTCAACTAAATTAAAATAAGATGCTGGATATTAAAGAATGTGCATATGCATTTGCAGATATTTGCTGAGATATCATGGGCCTGTAAGTACATTTTGTAAGGATATTAACATTGTGAAACTCTTGTGAAGAAAAATTATTTAAATTAGACAGATATATTGTTGGCCCAAACATCAGTTCCCCTTGGTATGTCTATCTTGGTTTGTGAGCTAGACAATAATACATATGATATGGTCATGTGTATGTAATCACTTGTTTGTTCACACCTCCAGGTATGAAGTGTTGGAATCCGAACTCTCTGTCCTACAGGCGAGCTACAATGTCCCTGACACTGCTGTGTTTTCTCCTACTGACCACAGTCATATTCCTGGCTGTGGGCTGTAAGTTTCTCACAAGTTGGATTTTCTGATGTTTTTAAGAAAGTTAGAAACAGGCAAATAACAGCTCTCTCTTCATCACAGATGCGGACTACAATCAACTGTCCAGAACTCTCTCGTTGGAGAGAGAGAAGCTAGAGACCAGATGTAATAAATCGATTCAAGAAAGAGACCAGTTACAAATTAAATACATCACCATGACTAGAGAGAGAGACCAGATACAGAGTAATTTTATGGCTGTGACTAGAGATAGAGACCAGTTACAGACCAACTCACAGTCAAAAATATTAAAGCTGGAGAAAAAGATAGCAGAAGACCTGGGTGAGTTTCAATTCTCTCACAATGTCAGGATCCAGCCCTGTAATGACTGTTATTTTTACTCTTTCTGTTAGTTTCAGTGCGTTTTCACGGTGGTTTAGTTAGTTTGTTATTTTCCTCATTTGTCATTGTATTCTGCTCTGTGTGTGTTCAGGTTCCTTCCCCTAGTGTATGTCAGGATCCAGCCCTGTAATGACTGTTATTTTTACTCTTTCTGTTAGTTTCAGTGCGTTTTCACGGTGGTTTAGTTAGTTTGTTATTTTCCTCATTTGTCATTGTATTCTGCTCTGTGTGTGTTCAGGTTCCTTCCCCTAGTGTGGTGTTTGTCTCCCTCTTGTGCCTCTGTGGTGTATTTACCTGTGCTCCTTGGTTTTGTCAGTAGATGTCAGTTATTGTGCCCAGGTGTCTGTCATTGTCCTCATTAGTAGTAGTATTTAGTTGGTGTGTTTGCTTCCCTCCCTTGTTCGTTCTTTGTTCCCTGTTACGTTTCCCGGTTGTGAGTATTCCGTTTCTGTGTTCCTGTGATATCCAGATACCTGTTCCGAGTTTCCAGTGCTATTCCGAAGATTTGGTTGTTAGTTATATGTTTTGCCCATCGTGGCTGTTTTGTTTTCCCCAGTCTGTTATTAATGTACCCTTTTTGGTTTATATTTCGTCCTTCGCGCCTGCCTCTTAAATTATTGACACTCATTTGTACAAACCGTGACACACAATAACATTAAATTTGAAGTGACATCAAAAAAGGACTACAATATGTTTTACATTTCTTTATCCAAACATGAATATTTTCATCCACATTCTTTTTGAAGGATGCTGTTCGGATGGTTGGAGGAAATTCAAATCCAGTTGTTATTACCTTTTACCAGAGAGTAAAAGTTGGGATGATAGCAAACAGGACTGTGTAATGAGAGGAGCAAACCTGGTGATCATAAACAGCATAGAGGAACAGGTAAGAGAAAAAGTAGGAACAAAGTTGAGAGAGATACTGACAGTCATAATGTACATTCATGCTCATTCCAGATGTTTCTAAACGAATTGGGGAAAGATTTCTGGATTGGTCTGACTGATTTAGAGAAGGAAGGGAATTGGAAATGGGTTGATGGAACTACACCAACACAAACGTAAGGAGTATTTATCATTTATCCATTTATCATATTGTAGTTCTTGTTATTAATATCAATCTGTATTTTCTTCTGGTTCTGGCTGTAGGTTCTGGAGACAAGGAGAGCCAAATAATGCCAATAGGGATGAGAACTGTGGAATCTTTAACAGTTTTACCAGTAACTTATGGGGAATTATTCGGTCATGGAATGATCTGCCTTGCTCAATGGTGAATCACTGGGTATGCGAGAGCACTCAGAAAATATCATAATATAGCCAAGTCGCTTAATGTCGGAATTAGTATTTAGATTATAAATAATATTAGCAGAATTTATTGTTGATGTGACATTAAAATCAATTGTAGTAATGACTGTAGATTTAAATAGAAATGGTTGAATTGAGGTGCCATATAATTGCCTATGAACATTTATATTACATAAGTGCAACTCATTGTGATATTCAAGATAGTATGAGGGGCCAGATATGTTCTAACTGCACTACCTGAGCCACTTGTGTGGGTTGTAGACTCTGTCTCATGCTACCACTAGAATGAAAGCACCGCCAGCATTCAAAAGTGACCAAAACATCAGCCAGGAAGCATAGGAACTGAGAAGTGGTCTGTGGTCACCACCTGCAGAACCACTCCTTTATTGGGGGTGTCTTGCTAATTGCCTGTAATTTCCACCTCTGCCCAGCCCGTACTATGGGCTGCAGCATCCCCCCCCACCGGTCTGCGAAACTGTACTTCCAAAAGCGTGTCCCCAACACAATTCAAACCAAACTGACAGCCATGCAAATCCTGCAAATATACATTTCCGGTAACTGTTGATCAGTCCTGCACATCTTCTTGGAGGAATTTTAGGCCATTCCTCTGTACAGAAAAGCTTAAACTCTGGGATGTTGAGGGTTTTCCGCCTGAACTGGTCGCTTCAGGTCGCTTTGGCTCATTCTTTCAATTATTATTATTATTCTATTGTTGTTTTGAAGGTACAATATGTAATTTTCAAAAAACAATAAAAGTCATACTTCACTATATAGCACCAGAGAAATTTGTAACATAGTTCGAAGACACAGGATGTTTAATTTTGTTTTCCGTCAATGGTGTCATATAACCTTTGACTGCTGTAGTTGCTCTAAGTTCCAGGGGTTTCATGTATAAAAGATTGCACAGCTTACAAACCAGAAGATGGCGTACATCCAAAACTGGAAAAGTACCTATGCACAGAAAAATTCTCATGTATAATACCGGTCGTACGCCAGGTCCTGCGCACCTTTCCTTTATAAATCAACGTGAGATTGAACGCATGTGAACGAGCCACTGACCCCGCCTTGCCTCCTCCCATAAATTAAAATGCAAATAGCTTATACATGCGCCCCTTAAGTCATTTCTTTGCCTGAATTACAATGGCTAAACACATAAAAAATAACATTTTCACAGACTGTGAGATCGAGGTTCCAACAACAGAGGTGAAGGCGAGGAAACGTGGCCTGTCATCAGGTATTAGGCGGAAAAAAGGTTGGCGGAGTGGAAAACTATCACTAGGGCCATAAATGTTCGGAGAACTGGACCATGCTGGTGGCGCATCACAATTAGGCAGCGCCAATGGCCTGTCAGCTGCCGTATGGTCCGCTCCACCAATGACCGAGCCCCCTATACGTACATAATTTGTCACGGATCCTCTTGAATACGCAGAGACAAGTGTGAAGGTTGCAATAATCCACCCGTGTTTATTAAACAAACACTTAGTTATGAAACTGCCACGAGGGGCTAAACGATATAAAATACACTGGAGACACAGAAGACACCGGAACAGGACACGCAACAGGATACATTGACGAACAGGGTGGACACGGAAACGTGAGGGCTAAATACAAAAACACCAATTACAAACACAAGACAGCTGAACCTAAAACACTGACGTCACTTAACTCAAATCAAGGAGAACATGCAATACACAACAGAGGCACAAGAGGGAGGCTAAACACAACACATGAGGCAGCAAGGGAGGAAACACAAGGAAAACCCAAATCATAGTCCCTACGCCGGTCCATCCTGGACCGGACGTTACATAACCCCCCCCCCTAAGCCCACCACACCGGGGTGGGCAAGAGTAGGGGCCCGGGGTCAGGCAGTTCAGGCGGCGGCCAGGGGCAAGGCAGTTCAGGTGGCTGCCAGGGGCAAGGCAGTTCAGGCGGCGGCCAGGGGCAAGGCAGTTCAGGCGGTGGCCAGGGGCAAGGCAGTTCAGGCGGCGGCCAGGGGCAAGGCAGGTCGTCCGGGAGCCCTGGCCCATGCAGGGGGTCCGGGAGCCCTGGCACAAGCAGGGCATCCAGGAGGTCCAGCGTCAGCGACGGGGGTCCTGACGGTGGCATCAGCGACGGGGGTCCTGACGGAGGCGTCAGCGACGGGGGTCCTGAGGTCAGTGATGGCTGAGACAGGGGTCCGGAGGTCAGCGACGGCTGAGACGGGGGTCCGGAGGTCAGCGACGGCTGGGACGGGGGTCCGGAGGTCAGCGACGGCTGGGACGGGGGTCCGGAGGACAGCGACAGCTGAGACAGGGGTCCGGAGGACAGCGACGGCTGAGACAGGGGTCCGGAGATCAGCGACGGCTGAGACGGGGGTCCGGACGACAGCGCCACAGGCACTGGCGATAGGGGTTCTGGGAGTCCTGGCGGCAGGGGGCCTAGGAGGTCCAGCAGCGGCTGAGAAGGTGGGCCGAACTCCTCCCAGGAGGCGTCATTACCAAACCCAGGAGGCGGAGGGAGGAGTAGGACCTCCAGGTCCGAGGCTAGGATGGGCTCAGGACAGACCGCTGGAGTAGGCTGTGTGCAGTCTGCTGGAGGTGGCAGTGTGCAGTCTGCTGGAGGTGGCAGTGTGCAGTCTGCTGGAGGTGGCAGTGGACAGTCTGCTGGAGGTGGCAGTGGACAGTCTCCTCTTTCCCCCACAACATCCACTCCTCCTCTGCTCCGTTCCCATAGCCCTTACCCGCCGCATGTTGGGGTTGTCCTGCTGGGAGCACGAAGAGCTCCAGGTCCTCCCAGGAGAAAGGGGGGAAGCGGGCTCCAGAGGCAGAGGCCATCAGCCGGTCCATATGAGCCCGTAGCTCCATGGCTCTTGCCTCGATTGCCTCCTCCTTTAGGCGGCTAGCAACACCGTTATTCCTTCGCTGTCTCATCATTATGCGGTTTGTCAATCTGTCACGGATCCTCTTGAATAGGCAGAGACAAGCGTGAAGGTTGCAATAATCCACTTGTGTTTATTAAACAAATACTTAGTTATGAACCAAAACTGCCACGAGGGGCTAAACGATATAAAATACACTAGAGACACAGAAGACACCGGAACAGGACACGCAACAGGATACAGTGACGAACAGGGTGGACACTGAAAAGTGAGGGCTAAATTTTAAAACACTGATTACAAACACAAGACAGCTGAACCTAAAACACTGACGTCACTTAACTCAAATCAAGGAGAACATGCAATACACAGAGGCACAAGAGGGAGGCAAAACACAACACATGAGGGAGCAAGGGAGGAAACACAAGGAAAACCCAAATCATAGTCCCTACGCCGGTCCATCCTGGACCGGACGTTACATCATTGTAACGCTGCTCTTGCTCATTTTGGGCGTTTGTGAGCGGGGTGAGGAGCCAAGTTTGCAACGGGTAACCACGGTCACCTACGGGTATACATTAACCACATACTCAGATGCCAATACAAGATCATCGCCTTATTTTACCGTATAGCCTAATGATCATAAATTACATTTATTACCAATAAGCCAGCCATCCTGCACAGCCCCTGCTTGCGACAACAATTGTCAAACACATTTGAGCATCACAGATCACTTGCACATTAATAGAGTGGAAATGTTTTCTGTTCACATAAGCAAATTCATTATGGTGCCCTTATAGCAATGTGAGTGCAGTCGATGGCTCCGATTACATTTGGAAATCGGCTCATCGCTGCGATTTGCAGTTTAATGTTGGCCTGCTCACCAACAGTGAAGGGACATTTTATGTACCTGGGTGACATACAGATGAGACCGTTCAATACAGCTCCCATGGCGCGGCTCAGAGATGGTTGGGAAATGCCTGCCGGTGAGCCAGCTCTCTCTGAAAAGCGCCGGTTGCGAGGAAGCCCAGTGTGGTGAGAACTTGCAAAGCGACAGGTAACGCGTGGTTCCTTGCTGTCTCACGTTCTAAAGCCGGCCCAAGCTCAGCACAGAGTTCCAACAGGATAACCCTTGGCAACCTGAATCGACTCATAAGCCAGTCATCATCGCGGGCCAGCAAA